>PVJH01013985.1:0-58473 GCA_004026705.1 Nesogale talazaci
CATGGGTCTACATTGACTCGGCACAGTCGGGGTGGGGGGGGGGGGCGGGTGGAGGTGGACGAATAAAGGGACCAGATTTTAACATTGGTAAAGACGGACACCATTGACCGGGGTGGGGGTGGGTGGGAGGAGTAGAGGGGGTATATTCCCTTCCCGTTCTCCCGCAGTTCCCTAGCTTGTCGTGCAGTCTTTCCAAAAATCAGGACGTTTTTAAAACGCCGCGTCCCAGGAAAGATTTGTTTAAGATTGGGACTGTCCCGCCAAAAGCAGGACATCTGGTCACTTTATATCTAGAAACTGCTGCCAAGGGGACACAGCCAAGGAAGAGTTGGGAAGCTGAAGTTGGCCTCCATGAGCTGTTCCCAGGAAGCAGAGGTGCTCTCAGACCTGGGAACAGGACGCTGCATAACAACTTTCCTGCACAAAATGGGAGCCGAGTCCTGGGGTCTTTATAACTGAAACCTCACTCAAAAACAAATGGATTTTTGATCATGTGCACGTGTTAAAAATCGAAGAGATTATTTTGTCAGCCCTGCCCACTCCTTTGCCAACTTATATCTTTCTTCCAAGAATATTTGATGGTGTTTTTGGAAAAAGCTTGCACACACACACACACACACACACACACATACACGTTTGTGGTGCAAACTTTTTCCAAAAACACCATCAAAATAGTCTCTTCGATTTTTAACACGTGCACATGATCAAAAATCGATTTGATCAGCTGAAATACGAAGCCTCGCCATAGATCTCTTTCTTGATCTGAGGCTCAGTGGCTCCAGTTTTTAATATTTTCTGCTTTGTTTTTGAGTGAGGTTTCAGTTTACCATTTTTGTTGGGCCATTTGTTTGTGCTTTGTCTTTATGTTGCATGTTTTTCAGCTCATAGGACCTATAGAAAGAGCAACTGAATTAATTTCACAGGGGAGGCGGATGGGAAATGGGAAACGGGAACTGATGAGTACACGGAAGAAAAGAGGACCTTTAGTTGAAGCTGGGGGTGGTTGCGCGGCTTTTATGAATGAGACTGAACTATGAAATTGCGTGATGTGTGAACTGAATGTCGGCAAAACTGTTCAAAATAAACCAATTACCAAAAAAGTCATGCAAAAAAATGTTGCGGTGACTGATTAGATTGTCTTTCGTGCACCTTCCTATGGTGAAACAGGGTGGGGATGGGCTCAGTGGCAGCTGGTTGGGCTGGTTGATGAGTGCTCAACATCATCGCCATCCTGGTTCCCAACTTCCATAGGAAAGGCCCTCTGTGGTCTTGTCAGCTGTTTCCCCCCAATGCAGAAACTACTCACTATGTATCTGCTGTGAAAGAGCCTGAAAGTCCACCGGGGGACTTGGACAGAAGCAGATTGCCACCCTTCTTTCCCATGATAGTTCCGATCACTAAGAAAATAATCAGCGTTACAATATCACCTCCTCTTCTCACCAATGTTTAGCTGGCATTTAGCTACAACCGCTCCTTGGTGCTTCTAGGTGCTTACACACCTTGAGCCGTTGTCATTCCCTGGCCGACACCTGGAGGCAGCCTCTGAAATGCCAGAAAGAGCAAGGCAGATCCCGCCCTGTCTTCAAGGCTCCAATCTCCCACCATGCTGGAAAGTAAATATACCCACACGGAGCTAGAAAGGCCAGCACAAGCTCTGCTCAATGCTCCCTATCAAGGGGAAGAACTGGGGCCTGGGAAAGACAAGAAAGTGGGGAGGGGTCCCTGTTTTATCTGTACCAGAAAAAGGGTTTCGGATTATATAGGTTCCCAAACTTATTTGCTCAACTTCCCGTTTTCAAAGTAATAATAATAGCTTAGTGACCCCTGGCAATGAAAAACACTTGTACTCCGGTCCATTGTCCCAGATAAAGTGTAGGTATCTGCTTTTGCAGCCCCCTGTGAATCAGCGCTCCCTCAGGGGACAGGACGGCATTCCCTACTGTAGGAACACTGTTTAGGGAGGAGCCTGCAAGCTGGGGAAATCTCAGGCAGGAAAGGAGAGGCCATTTTGTACAGCACCCAGTTGAAGAAACAAGCCAGATCCCTTTGAACGTAGACCCAGAAGTCCTCAGCAAAACACTAGCAAACCAAATTTGAAACCATATGAGTAGGATTGCATGGTCAAAGAGTATTTTTCCTAGGAATGCAAGGGTGGTTCAACATTGGAAAATTATTCAAGGTACTATAACACGTGTATTCATTTATTTTTCTTTATATTTTTATTAATAAAATTATTAGGGCAACCTATATGTGTGCATGAAACTCAAAGGGTATATGATAAAAGTTCTACTATACAAATTCACACCTAAATTATGATTTCTATCATTTTTTGAATGTTAATTGATGTAACACATTTAGCAGAACAAAGGAAGAGAACCGCGGGATTCTCCAATTGTGACAAGAAAGATATTAGACAAAATTCCAGGCCCTTTCATGATAAAAGGGGAGCCCTGGTGGCACAGTGGATGACAGTTCAAAACCTCCAGTCTTGCAGCTGGAAAAAGAAGAAGCTTTCTATTCCTGTAAATATTGACTATCTCGGGCTGAGCCCCGGTGGCATAGTGGTTGTGCACGGGACTGCGGCCCACTGGGACGGAGGTTCAATTCCAGCAGTGGGGCTGGGCCTCCTACTCCCACCGCCGAAGAGCAGTGAAGCCCTAAAATATATATATATATATATATATATATATATATATATAGACTATCTCAAAAACTCACAAGGACAGTTCTGCTCTGTCCCTCTGAGGTCCCTCTGAGTCGAAGTCACCTGTGGCAGTGAGTCTTGAGAGGAAGCACACAAGAAGGGAAATTAACTCAATGAAGGGCACCTATGAAGACTCACAGCGAGCATCATACTCAAAGGAGAAGACTGAGCCTTCTCATTAAAATCAGGAACAGGATGAGTAGGCCCACTCCACCACCACCATTCAGTGCTATACTGAAAGTGCTGGCCAGAATAATTTAGGCAATAAAAAGAAATACTAAACAAAAGGTATTCAAATTGCAGGTGGCATAAACATACGCACGTGAAGATTCCACCAGAAACCTATTAAAGCTCATGAGGGAATCAAGCAAGGTGCCAGGGAACCACATCTCAAACTCCGCAGAGCTTCTTCGACCCATCGTCAGTAAGAAAACTGACCCGGAAATTCAGGAACACCCACTCAGTTGGTGAGAATGGTTGATGGGAGTGGGCTGGGTGCAGTGTGCACCAGTTCCTGGGTGCCAGGGAGTGTGTGAGCCAGTGGCTAAAGGCAGGCCTTCATTAGAAATTAAGTTACCTGAATTATGGGTGTCTACAGTTCCTATTAAATAAGCTATACTAAAAGAGAAAGAAAGACTCAAAAGCGGTCACTTCCTAGTGATTTCTGGACACTCCTTTCTGTGACAGCTATTGCACACTGTCCAGGGAAACCCACACATCTCTCTGTAACACTGCATTCAGTGATGTCAGTCAGGTTGGATGACCAAAGTCATCCTTGGTGAGAAGGGTCACAGTCCAGAGATCAGCCATGGCTCCCCACACATCTGGGTTGGGGTGATTGCTTTGTGGATTGTTTTGACTGAAGGAAATGGATTGGGGCGGGGCATGTTAATAAAAAAGCTAAAAAATGTGTCATTAGCTGTTGTACTAGAAAGATATTTATTTATTATTTATTTGGGGGGGGATGTTTTAAAAGACAAGAAAATATACACCCAGTATTTAAAAACCATTATTCAATTCATCAAAGACGTTGCTCATGTCACATTGTCGTCTCATTTTTTGTCTTCCTCGTGAGCAAAACTACCAACCAGCTTTCATGTCAAAACTGCACTCAAAGAGTGTACCAGCATATCATGGCGTCATTACAGTACCTCCCACATCAGTAATGGTAAGCAACATATCTACCTATACACACACACACACATTTCTGAGGATAAGTGGTAAAGTATTTAAGGGAATGTGGTATCTCATTTCAAATCAGTTGACAATTTGGGTAGTACATGGTGATGTAGAATATCTTAAAGTGAGGATAGCCCAGGAAATCCTTTGAATTGTCATCTTTTGAAGAAGAGCATGATGCATTGTGATTGGTTGGTTGAAGAGTGGATCTTGACTTGACCTCTGCCCCTAATATCACTCATAAGCTCAACCAATCCCCTGAGCCTCAGGCTCCCCCTCTACAAGTCAGTACCCATCCCAAAAAATGGAATTAATTTTTTTTTCAAAGCTATGAGTTCAAGTTTGGGTTAGTTTGTTTTGTTTTAACAAAACAACCTTATCAACTTGAAAGTACTCGCTATTACACTTAATACATTTGTTAAATCTATGGTTCCATTCTTGGAAGCGTTTTTCAAACTCAACTGTTGGGATGGCTGACAGAACTTCCCTCATTTTTTTTCTTTATCTCTTCTAGGTCCTCAAATCAGTGTTTCTTTCATGTCCCTCTTCATTCATGGAAATAAAAAGAAGTCATATGGAGTGAGGTCAGATAAGTAAGGTGTATGGGGCAAGGGAAGCAGGCTGCTTTTTCACCAAAAAAAAAAAACTGGCACACTGAGACAGCTGCATGAGCAGGTGCATTGTCATGGTGGCAAAACCAGTCCCCTCTCTGCCACAAATCAGGCCTCTTTTGTCTCACTGTTATGCAATCTTTTCAGAGCCTCTAAATAAAAAGTTTGATTGAAAGTCTGACCTGGTGAAAAGAACTCCAAATGCACTATCTCTCTCATATCAAAAGAAGGAGAAGGAGAAGAAGAGATAAGCGTCATCTTGATCTTTGATTTCACTTGATGAGCTGCAGGGGCAAGGAGATGATGGCGTCTTCTACTGGCCTGACTGATGTTTATTTTCAGGTTCATAAGACTACCATGTCTCATCACCAGGAAGGACCTTGGGGAAAAGTCTAGTTTATTTTAAAGCTGTTCTTTCAAAGCAAGGAATATTTCTACTCTTTGTCCTGGTCAGTTTCTCCTAGTCAGGGTGTTCTTGCCTTCTAGACTATCACTGAGCATTTTCTTTGGGGGGGGGCATCACTGCCCTCTGGTGGTCGTGGGAGCTACCCAGCGCTGCTCCTGAGAGCAGCCGCTGGATTTGAACCGCCAAGCCTGTGGGCCGCAGTCCCGCACTCAACCACTTACGCCACCGGGGCTCAGCCCTATCACTGAGCATTTTAAGAGAACTTGCTCATGCTTTCCACTCCATTCTCTAGTCCACTGGCATGGGTTTCTGGGGACACAAGGCTGCAGAAGTTCCCAGACAGCTGCCTGACCTACAGAGTAGGACCTTGCCAGTCCTCCACACACATCCTGTGAACCAACAGGAGTCTCCAGGCTATGGCCTAATGGTGGCTTTTGGACTTGCTAGTTCATCATCCAGGGTTTATTCCCAACAAATGTGTTCAAGCATATCTCTGGGATTCATGGTCAGTTGCAGACAACTTCTTTCAGTAATACATGTGTGTTAATCTCATTAGGTGACATTCAAAGGAAGGTCCAATCAAAACAGTGGCTTCCAAGAGGATCTGCTGGTCCAGTAAAATTCAAGTTGGAGAAGTCAGTCCAGAAGGTGATGGCAACTGGTTTGGAGATCATGTAAAAGTCATCTTGATAGATTTCCTTGAAGGGTCCAGAATGTTCACAAGAGCCTATGATGAAGACGTTTTAAGAAAATTGAAAACTGTACCTGTGGGGAAGAAGTTCCAGAGAGTTGTGTCATCACTACATTTACTGGCACATTCTTCAAAGGTAGCAAGAGCTTTCCCATGAGAATTTTGTTGGGAAACCTGGAGGTGTATGCTATGTGGATTACACCACTAGGAAACCATTTCGGGGGTAGGGGAAACAGTCATACTAAATCTTCAGCGTCTTATCCATCTCAAGTTAAGGTTTCCATTTTTCTCCCTTTCTCTCATGTTCCCTCAGCTCTGTGTGTCTCTTTGCTTCCCACACTACTGCCTTAAATGCTTCTATTTCCAGCACACCTGCTCTACACACCCCAGTGGAAATGGAACTTCCACCAACTAAGCTCAGACACCAATCTTCAGAAGGGCTTCGAAGGGCCCCTTGGCTGGGAGGTGTTTCTTTCTGTAGTACATTGGATCGCGACGGGTCAGACCTCACTGGACAGCATCTAACAAGAAGAACAGAGAGATGAATGTGGTAATTGCATAATCTGGTGTCAAGTTGAGGCTGAAGAGTGATTGGGGTGGAGGTTAGCCTGTCAGTCAGTTTGCAGCTTGATGGCCTGTTGGGAGGCACTACGGAGATGATAAATCTCTCGTTGGAGCGAGACACGTGCTCATGCCCTGTAACAACAGCAACAACAACAGAGAGACTGATGGAGCTAAGCTGATGCAGCCAGAGCCCTGGGAGCTCGAGGAGCCACGTGGAGACCCACACCACCACTGAGATGCTTCCACCACCATTGGATCCACAGGACTTTCCAGCACCGGCCCATGATCATCCTCTGTTTGGTGTCATTGCATCTGTTGCTTACATCTCAAGAAGAATTTATGGAGTAAGCTCGGACATATGGGTTCATATTAGACCGATAGGCTTGAACTAGACTGGGATGGGATGTTTTCTTAACATACAATTGCTCTTTGATATAAAGTTCTCTCTTATACGCATTTGAGTATCTATGAATTTGTTTCTCTAGTCTACCCAGACTAACAAATGATTGATCAATTGATTGATTTTTAAATAGATGGATGATAGATAGATACTAACATTCATTGCCGTCAAATAGATGTCAACTCATGGTGACTCTATAGGATAGGGTAGAACTGACCTGTGAGCTTCTGAGACTGCAACTGTTTCTGGGAGTACAAAGTCACATCTTTCTCCTGATGAGAGACTCGTGGTCTTGAACTGCTGCGCAGTTCAAGGATCATAGCCCAACTCATAACAATAGCACCATCAGGGCTCCTATAGGTAGATACTAGATATATAAATCATTATTTTGTGTATGTGGTACTCACCTCAATACGTGTTTAGATACCTAATTGTGTGTATGAATGCTTACATCTATGTGTTAGTCCAGGTAAACTAGAGGAACAAATTCATAGACAGGCATATGGATATAAGAGTATGGATTATATACAAGAGGAATAGGACATTAAGAAAGCATCCCATCCCAGTTCAGTTCAAAATCATAAGTCCAACATTAGCCCATATGCCTGATACCAGTCTATAACGTCTCCTTCCAACTCACAAAGTCACAGGCCAGTGGGTGCAGCGTCCCAGCACTGGTGGGGGTCTCCCCATGACTCCTCGCTTCCAGGACTCAGAGTCCATCAACAGCATCCAGTGGTGGTAGAGGCAGCTCAGCGCTGGCAGGGATCTCCACGTGGCTTCGCCAGCTTCAGAGGTCGGGTTCCATCAGGGTAAGGCCATGTGGCTTCTCCTCCGGCTCCTCCAGCTCCTGGGACGCTGCCATCTTGTCTTGTTCATAGTTCATTGTCTCTGGGACTGACTCCCAACAACTGGAGAGATAGTTTCTCATCTTCACAAGGGAAATATCGCGAGATTTCCCAGAAGTCTCAAGAGGAAGCCATTCCCACACGGAGGCCTCATTGGCTACTCAATGGCTATCTCCGGATGAACAGGCCAGACTCCACCCCTACATCTTCATTATGAAATTAACATAAACACATGACCACCACAAGCTGATTTCCCCATCCCCTCCATAGATAGAAGAAACTTGGCTATCTGGTTTACGGCTATTATCTACAAGACTTAGGAAAAAGCGTGGTACCAAATAGATGGTCAATAAATATTTATTCAATTAATAAACAAATGAGCATTATTCCAAGGGTTAGGGAGCCATGACTCTCGTCATCCTGCCTACAGTGTTTTTCTCTCATGGACCCACTCACTCCTCCAACAGAGTTGGGCCACATGTCAATAACGCATGAGAGCACTTCTACCTCTTAGCTGTCCACTCGGTTTAAGCTACGGTGACCAGTTGTTGAGTCAAATACTAGAGTCGTTGCTATATATTTTTCATTATGTGATTGAATGTTCTCTCGTATAATGTAATGCAATCATTTTCCATAATGTAGTGGATGTAATCAATTGCTTGGCAGGAGGTTATGGGGGCCGAGTGAACAGAGAACGCAGAGTTGGAAAGGCAGTGGGCACTTCCTGGACAAGCGGAGCCGAAGGAGAGATCAGCTAGATCAATAGAAAGTAGGTGAGGAGTAACTTGTATCTGACCAAAAGAAAGATTGATGTGTTTGACCTAACAGCTGGCGAAGCGCTTTGAGTAGACCATGGACTATCTCACATACTTTGGACATGTTACCAGGAGAAGGCAGGCCCTGGAAGAGGACATCATGCTCGTAGAGTAAAGGTCCGGGGAGGAAGAAGAAGACCCTTGTGGGAAGCAAAGGACAGGAAGAGAGTGTATATGGATGAATCCTTTATGCTCATATATTCAGAAGCTTGGCAGGCTCAGTTTCTGAGGTGGAGGGCAGCCTTCACCCTTGTGAGTTGGCAGTAAGACCCAATTACATTCTCATCATTAGTACTGTTCCCCACTAAATCCTCCCCAAATAGTGCTGTCTCAGAGTTACCTCTTACATGAAGGATTGCTGTGTAGCCAGCAACTTTAACTATCGAGGGAGACTCGTGCTATTGCTTTCTAGGCTCTGAAGGCGGCCACTTCCAGGTCCCTGCCCCACGCACTGGTGTTAGGTTATTCCTCCTGTGTACTCTGGGACCTTTAGGGTTAGGGCACAGGCCACTTTGTTCCATATGTGGTTAACCTGTAATTAGGGGGCTTGCACGCCCCCTGAGTGTACATAAACCTTTGTTGGAAGTATATTCTCTCTCTCCCCCCTGGACCTGACTCCTGAAGTCATAGCAGCCCCAAAGGTGAGCACCTGCATCCCTGACGTCTCTTTCATTTTACCCTTTGATTATATAACCACCACCTGGACCCATTCGATTGTGGGGCTGGTACTTCAACAAAACAGATTGATGCAGTGGCTGAAACCACAGACTCCAATATAGCACTTGTGAGGATGGTTCGGGTCTGGGCAGTGTGGTATCCTATTGTCCACGAAGTCCGCTGTGAGCGAGGGCTGACTCCATGGCACCTCACCACCACCACAAGCCACAAAAGGAGTAGGTTGATCTTGGGAGGGATATAACCCAAACGTTCTTTCTTGGGGGGGGGGGGGTATCACTGCTCTCTGGTGTCCGTGGGAGCTACCCAGCTTTGCTCCTGTAGAGCCGCCACTGGATTTGAACCACGAAGCCCGTGGGCGGCAGTCCCACACTCAACCACTACGCCACCGGGTCTTGGTCCCCGAATGTTCTTTCGAAGAAGGATAGTGAAACTTCATCCTGTTGGTTTTGAACATGCCTTTGAGGAAGACCAGTTGCTGGGAAAGGACACCCTGTAAGGTAGAGGAAGAGTCAGGAACACAGACAGGGACTGGCTCACAGCTGCAGCAGTGGCTGTAAACATTCTGACAATCAGGAGGATAGCACAGGACTGGGTAGGCTGCCTCAGCAGTCACCCACCACAATAATGAGATTTGGGTGGAAGGAGGCAAACCTAGGGGACTAGTACTGGGGTAAAGAGAAAGATATTCCCAAGCTGAGGAGATGGTAATTATCCACCAATCTATAGACCACAAGGAAAGAAGACAGTGCGGGATCACGTTATGGAGAGTGAGAGGAGCTGGAGGACTTCCGTTGGAAGGTGAATATAAGAATCCAGAAGACCGAATCAGGAGAGACGTGCAAGACAGACCACACCTGGTTTGTACGCCACCATCGAATGGTTGGACTTGATCCAAATGGGGTTGCACTATAGCATATTGAGTAAGGGTATGACATGGTCAAATTGTGTATTGGAAATAAATTTTCTCCAGCTGGCTGCCACCTTGGGGTCAGAGGCTACAAATTAATATCAATATAAAGGCCTCCATTTAGACAAATTAATGGATCCGAGATCGGGGCAGCTGGACAATCTGACAACCAGCCATCTTTTGATGCTGTCATGCTCATCCGTGGCTTTGAGAGTCCATGCACCCTAGGCTCCCAGAAGCAAGGACACCTAGAAGCAGAAACCCCTTGCCACTTCAGGAAGAAAGGAAATTGGATGCATTCAGATGTCTGACAACCAGAAGATGAAGTGGAACTCATCGATGAATATACCCAGAAGGGTAATCGTCCTCAGCAAAGGGAGAGACTGGATAGGCTGCCCAACCAAACCAGAAAGCCACCCACTTGCTGGGGATTCCAACTCTGGGTGATCTCCTATGTGTTGGAGGGATGACCAAGTTCTTCCAAGGCAGCTCCACCAGTTGCTGCTCAACCTCAAGGTTGTAGGTTTGAACCCACCGACGTCTGTAAATATTCCAGCCAAGAAAACCCAGTGAAATGATTCTACCCTGCCTTATGTGGCATTATCCTGAGTCGGGAATCACTCGATGACAAGGGGTTGAGATTCTTTTTTTTCTTCTGTTTTTAGTCTTCTGGGTGGACTCAACCATAAGTCTTTTGAGTAGTAAGGAAGCCCTGAAGAGTAGATGCCACCCATGGACATCTGAGTGGTTCCCACTCCGAGAAAGTAGCACAACACCCTCATGGAAGGTAGCCTTCAGGCAGGGTCCTTGTGAACAGGTCTCCCCACTCCCCCTGGCTGCTGATATGGAGGGGTCTGCTCTGGGAACTCAGGACTGCTCTCCTGGGCTGTTGCTTCAGCCTGTGCTGCTGGTCCTGTCTGGAGCCTCTCCTTGCTGCCTGCCGAGAGATTGGTGATGTGCTTAGCTCTCATCCTGCCTTAAGGACACATGCTTCTCTCTCCCACCCACCCCATCCCCAAGGGTGCTAGAGTTCAACTCAATTTTCTCCGATTAAATAAAATTTCAAAGTGTCAGTCCCTGGCAAACGACGAGTTGGAAGGTGGTTGATTTTCCTAACCTGATCGCCAGTCCAATTACAATTTTTAATCTATATGTAGATAATGGTGAACAAAAACCCCATAGAAATGTCAAGAGTGAGGAGGTTATTAGCTTAGTTTTAATTACTGTCGATCATTCCTGGCAACTGGAGGGACCCGGGACACCGAGCAAAGGCGGGGTTCCCCGGGAAGAGTGTGGCCAGGGCTCTTGGCTGCAATTCAGAGCCGAAGCCATCCCCGGAAGGAAGTGGACGCTGGCCCAGTCGATGGAAGTCCCCCTCTGGCCCTAGTCCCCGACGGATTCCTGCTGAGGAAGGCCATGGATTTGGACATAATCAGTCCATGCAGGCTCATGCCAGATGACAGCTGACCTTCCTTATTCCCCCAAAGGCTGCATTCCTCTCTGCTTCTCCCACCTCCCACCATCGTTAAGGGCCAAGGAGTCAACCTCCCAACCCCCAGCGCCTCACAGAATGAAACTGAATGCCCTGTCCCTGACAGGTCGTGGCTCGGACCACTGTCATCGATAAGGGCTTCAGGAGTTGGTTGGAGGCCAGACCTTTCTTCCCGCTGCTTCTTGGTCTGGAAGCTGCTCAGCATCATCAGTGACCACCTCCAATGAGAGATGGGTGGGGTTAAACAAGAAGGGCACTGGCTGGAAATCCCACCTGTGCCACAGGCACTTGGTTAGTGGTGGCGCCTTCAGGTTGGCTCCCACTCACTGTGACCCCCGTATAGCAGGAGGCCGGTGCCATCCGCACAGGCGCGGCTGAGTCCCAGAAGCCCAGCACCTCAAGTTGCTGACCCTCTACTCGACCAAGCGTGCTGTCCTTTTCCAAGACTGCCTAATGCCTCCTGAGGGGGCTCTGGTGTCGTAGTGGGCTCGGCAGGGAGCTGCTAACCTCACGGTGAGCCGTTTGAACCCACAAGCTGCCCTGTGGGTAAAAGAGAAGGTGCAAGAAGGCTGTCTGCTCTTGTAAAGATTTTCTGCCTCAGGAGCCCCCAGATGCAGTCCTCCTCCATCCTCGAGTTTTGCTGCCAGTCAGAAGTAACTGGAAGGTGGTGAGTTATTTCTGTGCCCCAGGTAATCATCCATTCCACTAGGGCTTCGTAACCCCGTGCATCCCAGTTTCCTGTCCAGATGCCTAGGCAAGATGAAGGAAGCCGACCAGCCAGGCTCCATCATCAACACCTACCATCTACACCTGAGAGAGAACTCTCTCCTGACCACAGAGCCACTGCCTCATGTCTAAAACTCACCTATAATGTAGGCCTTTTTTTTTCCTTCGTGATAAAAAAGGAAATTTATGCTCATTGTATGAGAAAATTGGGGGAATTAGAAAACGGGAAATGGACATAAAAGGGGGACTCTCTCCTCTGCCTGCGGCTGAGAAAGAAGAGTGGGGGTGGGGTGGGGGGAAAATTAAAGAAAAAAAACGGGAAATGTGTTAGTCTGGGTAAACTAGAGAAACAAATTTCATAAACATGCATATGGATATAAAGGTATGGTTTATATACAAAAGGAATGCGACATTGAGAAAGCATCCCAACTCAGTCCAGTTAAAAGTCACAAGTCCGATATTAGCCCATATGCCTGATATGAGTCTATAAAGTCTCCTTCCGACTCACGAAGTCACAGGCCAGTGGGTGCAGCATCCCGGCACTGGCAGGGGTCTCCCCATGGCTCCTCACTTCCAAGGCTCAGGGTCCATCAACAACATCCAGTGGTGGTAGAAGCAACTCCGCACTGGCAGGGATCTCCACGTGGCTTCTCCAGCTTCAGAGGTCGGGTTCCATCAGGGCAAGGCCATGTGGCTTCTCCTCCGGCTCCTTCAGCTTCTCAGACACTGCCATCTTGTCTTCTCCGTAATTCGTTGTCTCTGAGACTCACTCCCAACAACTGGGGAGATAGTTTCTCATCTCCACACAGGAAATATCGCAAGATTTCCCAGAAGTCTCAGGAGAAAGTCATGCCCCCACAGAGGCCTCATTGGCTACTCACTGGCTA
Source organism: Nesogale talazaci (assembly GCA_004026705.1). Lineage (NCBI taxonomy): Eukaryota > Metazoa > Chordata > Mammalia > Afrosoricida > Tenrecidae > Nesogale > Nesogale talazaci. The sequence goes on from PVJH01013985.1 coordinate 12,909, forward strand.
TCTCCAGATTAACAGACTACACTCCACCCCCACATCCCAATCATGAAATTAACATAAGCACATGACCACCACAGGAAATACGGAGGAAAGGAGAAAAATATCCTTGTCTTTCCCACCTGAAACAACTTAGTATTTGGGAATAGTTCCCTCCAGTTGGGGGTATGTGCACAGACACGGGCGTAGATGTGGGTGTGATAGCAGATAGCTGTAGACACACAGCAAGAAATCAGGGTCATATTTCGTATGGGTTTTTATAGCTGTAACAGTCTTGAAGTTCCCGCAGCAAATGATGGGCACACTTGGAAGGCTGGAGGCTGGAGCCTGAAGGCTGGAGAAACCCACCCGGGGCTTCTTCAAAAGAAAATTGGGGGGGAGGGTGGTTTACTACCAAAAACATCACCCTAGAAAGCCTTTTGGACCCTTTTTCAAAAACCTAGTTCACCTTGACTTGACCCTGGGTTGTTCCTCAACTTTGTCATCTTTGACCTCGGTGTTTCCACCTTCATGTCCCACTGTGACAGTTTTATCCCCTTGTGACTAGTATTGGCTGACCCCACTCTGGAGACTCCATTATCTTGGATGCCGGACACACAGCCGTGGGACTGTCCTACCCCTGGTGTCCGCACACAGGAGGCCAATGTCTATTTCAGGAGAGAGGTGGCGGTATTCTCGGGAAGCCCTTGTGGTTCAGTGGCATAAGCACTGGGCTGCCTACTCAGTGCTCCACAGGAGAGAGGTGAAGCCATCTGCTCCCAAACAGACTGAGGGCCCCAGACCCCAAAGGGCAGTTCTCCTCTGAATTCCAGGGTCATAGTTTATCAGAATGTAGTGCATGGCAGGGGAGAGTGTGGTGATGATCTTTGTTTTGTTTTGTTTTGTTTGGCATCACTGCCCTCTGGTGGTCATGAGCGCTACCTAGCCTTGCTCCTGGAGAGCCACTGCTGGATTTGAACTGCCAAGGCAATGGGCCGCAGTCCCGCACTCAACCACTATAGGGCTCAGCCCAGTGACAATGTTTAAGTTCCATACTGCAGTCTATTTTGTTCTTTCACTTAACCTGAAGGGGTTTTGTGTGTTCCTACAGGCTCCGTGACTACTGTGTTAGTAAAACATTCAATCCCTAACAAGTATCTCTGAGGCTCTAATCTGAGAATTGATGTCTTTGAATTATGGTGCTAGTGAAGAATATAGAAAGCACCATGGACTGCTACAAGTGTCGAAAAGCGAGAGGGTCACTTTGAGGATAAAGGATAAAATACACAAGCCATGGTATTTTCAATCGCCTCACCTGCATGCGGAAACTGGACTTTGAATAAGGAAGACCCAAGAAGAATTAAGCATTGATATTGTCAAAAAATATCAAAAGTCCCATGGACTGCCACAACAGACAAATCTGTCTTGGAACAAATGAGCCACACAGCTCCTTAAAAAGAAGGACGGCAAGTCTTCATCTCAAGTACTTTGGACAGACCAGGAGAGACCAGTCCTTAAGGAAGGAGATCGTGCTTGTGAAAGTGGAGGGACAGAGAAACAGAAGCCCTTCTGAGAGATGGATTGACACTGTGGCAGCAACCGTGGGCTCACATCTAAGGGCAATGTGAGGCTGGCCCAGGCCTGGTCAGAGTTCTGCCCTGCTGTACTTCAGTTCTGAGTCGGAACGGACTCAACAGCACCTAACAGTCTGTGCCAAAGGCACGCGTGGTGACAAGGCCTGGTAAGCATTGGACTGCTAACTTAAAGGTTGGCAGTTCAAACCTATCATCTGCTCTGAGAGAGAGAGAAGAGGCTGCCTGCTTCCATAAAGATTTCCAACCACTGGACCCTTAAGTAGGGTCACAATAAATTGGAATAAACTCCTTGACTGTGGGTTTGGTCTAGGGGTACTGTGTGACAAACACCGACTTCGAATCTTCTGGATTGGGAGCTTCTGTGGAACAGAACACACACATAGTGCAGGAGACAAACTCACTATCCCTGTCACTAGGCATTTGGGTGCATTAACATTTGTCAAATGTATACACACTGCCTTGGATGTTTGAGCACCTGAGCTATTATCTCTACTCTGAAGCTGGCCTTCATATAAATTCCCCCAAACACGATAAGTGGGTGTAAGGCTATTATGGTTTTAAGGATCTAAATGGGAAAATTCACTGCGGATTAGACATTGTGCTGTTAACAGCCAGGTTGGTAGTTCAAACCCACCAGCCACTGTGCAGGAAAAAGATGAGGCTGTCTAGTCCTATAAAGATTGGCAGCCTCGAAAATCCTACATTAGATCACTGCGAGTCTGAATCAGTTCAATGGCAGTGAGTTTAATGAGAAAATTATTGTCCAATTAAATGAGGTCTTGGGGAGGAAGCCAATCTGTGGCCTGAAACACATACACACACACACACACACACACACACACATCACAAAACAGTAGAGACGGTATAGTGTGTTACGCATTGGACTGATAACTACAAGGTCATCAATTTGAATTCATCAGCCACTTCTCAGGAGAAAGATGAGGCTTTCTGCTTCTGAAAGGTGATAGAGTCTAGGAAGCGCACACGGGCAGTTCTCGTCTGTCCTGTGGGGTCGCTGTGAGTCAGGCTTGACTGAATGGAGATGAGCTGGGTTTGGTTGGAGGGGACTCTGTACGCATACTGAGCAGAAACATGGCACTGTTTTTAATCCACAGGGTTTCCATTGGCTAATTCTTGGATGTAGATTGCCAGGCCTTTCTTCCTAGTCAATCTGCCACAGTTTAGAATCACCATGGAAACCCAGCCACCATGGGTGAGCCTGCTTGTGTCTGAAAACCCAGTGGCCGGCATGACAGCCACATGCAAGTCACAGCCACACGGCCGAAGGCTGGATGGGAGGCATTGTGCATAAAAAGGAGCGCTAGTGGATAGTGCTTAGGCATTCGGTAGTCCTGACCGCAAGGTAGGAGGGCTGGAGTTCTCGCCCCCACCGCTCTCTACTGCTTTGGCATTCTGAAACTCGCCCGGTCCTCTGCTCACAAGATAATGAGGCTAATGACCAATCAAGTCCTAATGAGGATTGATTCATTTATTAAGCAGCAATTATGTGCCAGGTGTTCCCCACTCCCTGAGCCCAGGAGACTCAAGGGCAAGCAGGATATGGACCAGGGAAAGGCTGGGAGAGAGGGCATGAAGGCATCTTAGGGCGGCACGTGGGGTGAGCTCACGGTCCAAGGCAGGGAGGGGGTCCTTTGGGAGGAATGTAGTTGTTGTCGCTGCTATTGTAGTGGTGGTGGTGGTGGTGGTGGTTGTCTTTGTGGTTTCAGAGTTGTTGGTTCTGCTCATGGCAACGCCATATCCACTAAGCATGGCATGAGGCTGGATCAAGCCCAGGTGCAAGAGAATTCCAAGAGCAGGGCCAAAGAAGTTGGTGGGCAGAAGCATGGTGGGGTGGAAAGGAGGGCGCATCAGAAGTAGAAGGCACATAATATCCAAATGAAAAGGTTTCTGCTGGGCCATCCCCTGACCTCGGTGAAGGCTTCTTTGACCTCCTCTCTCTGGTGTCGGATGGATGCTCAGGGGAGCCTCAGTCTGGTGCAGGTTGTTGCTGCTGCTGTTCAGTCCTGTAGTTACAATCAAAGTGGCCTTACAGACAAGAGCCTCACAGTTGCTTGTCTGTTGAAACCAGTGTTGCAGGCACCATGCCAATCCATCTCAGCGGGGGTCTCCCTCGTTGTGGCGGCCCCACTGCTCCAGGGTGGAAGGCTAGAGCCACACATCCTGTCATTAAAGGATTCCTCCCTGACTCACCTTGTCCCCACCACCCCAACCTTCCCAACATGCTCTGTTCACTGGACGGATATGCTGTGCTTATGGTTGGACCACTCAGAGCCTTAATCCGTGGGTGAGACCATCTCATTGCAAGGGACTGTGTGCAAGTGAGCACTGACGTTCCAGAATGCCCGCACTCGGGCACCCTGCCACCCTGGAAGAACAGAACAAACCAATGAGAAACTCCCAGCCCCGGTGCCAGCAGCCACTTCTCAAGGAAAAGTCGGGACTCTGCCACCTCCCTCTCCCCCCTCCCCTCCCAAAATTAAAATGTGCCTCCAGTATAACTTGTTATCAAAAATAGAAGCATTTTATCTATCTTTATTGCAGAACAGAGATTACACGGAGACATTCAATTTGGAGTCAATTTAAATTTCAATTGTCTGTGAAATCTAAATCAATAGGGTATAGTTCAATGACGCTTTAATAAAACAGGACATAACAGAGAAATCATCAGGAATTACATATGATAAGAGATTAGAACCAGAATGGCGAAGAGGACATTAGAAAATCACACACACACACCCCCCCAAGCATTTGCAAACAAACCAATTGCCTCCCCCCAAATCAGCCCCCACCCCCTTGAGATGCCCGAGAGAGCTTAATTGTGCTGTGGGGTCTACAAATCCATCTCTGTCACCCGGTGATTGGGGGACAATTTACAGTGAGTGACAAAGGCGGGGAGGTGGGGGGAGGGAGCCTGTCTCACCCTGAGCATGCCAATTTCTCTCCAATTCCTGGAACATGGGTTATGCTCTCTTCAATTACCGACCTCTTTCTCCTCCTCCTCGCACCTTGCGCCCTTCTCCAAGAGATCTGCACCACCACCACCACCACCCACCCACAGACATGTACTACCCACCCTGTTAGACTGCTCTGAGGCAGGGAGGAGAGGAGGCAGGTTCCCCCACCAGGTTCTCCATGGGAAGAAGATGAGGCTTCCTTCTGCCCTAAAGAGTGACAATCTGGGCAACCCCTAGGGGCAGTTCCACCGCATCCTATGAAGCCACCAGGAATCAGAAGCAACTCAACAGCAGTGGTTTGGGTTGGGGTGTGCGAGGAGACGTGTGGGGAACGAATCCAGCTCAGGCCTCTATGTGTTGGGCCTCACCTCTCTGACCTTCCATCTCCTCCATCCCCCAAAACAAAGGTGAATTTTTATGCCTGTGAATTCCTTCTTTAAAAGACATGAGTATCATATTCACATGAGTGGTGGCACATAAGGAAAGTGCTCCACCCACTCAATAGCAATGTGTGGGGACCCCTCTGGAGGGGAGAGTGTTCTCAACAACTAACCGACCCAAAAGCACAGAGGGAGAACGTCCTGGCGGGCTGTCAGCGCAAAGATGGTAACCCGAGTGTCGCATGTGCTGCCAAGTGAGCACCGGGGGCCTCTGGTGCACAGGGCGGTGACTGCAGGCAGCTGCAAGACAGGGAGAGGCTGAGGTGAGGGAGACGCTGGACTGAGGCACAAGTGTCAGCCAGGAAAACTCATTGCTATCGGGTTGATTCTGACTCAATAGCAACCTTATAGGACAGGGTAGACCTGCCCCTGTGGGTGGCTGAGACGGACGCCCCATCGTTCTCCCGGAGCAGCTGGTGGCTTCAAACTGCTCACAGTCTCCAAAAATTCCCCATGCGGGAGTGCCTGGGGTTCTCACCTGTAGCACCCGGCTGGGCTTTCGAAGGTTAATTTGGTGGGCTTGGGGTGTTCAAAATGAGACCTTTAGGTAAACATGGGACTGCTGGCCTCAAGGTCGGTGGTTCAAAGCCAGCAGGCAGCCTCGGGAGAAGAATGAGGCTGTCTGCTCCCCGTGAAGATGTAGAGTCTTGGAAATCCTGTCTAGGGAGTGTCCTTGTGAGCAGCAAGGGGCAGAGTGTTCATGCGTTTGGGCCTGGGGCATTCACATCCCGCACATTCCAGAGAAAGGACTTGACTGGCTCCTGGGAGATTCCTTCTAAACCTTGGAGCAATCCTGCCTCGTGAGAGGGTGTCTTTGTAGAACCGAAGCCTTGGGCCATGGTGGGTGTGATGCTAACAATGGGATTTATCAGGGATGCCTCCACCTCTGGAGGGGCTGGAGACGGTGAAGCTGCGGTCAGTTGTGCAGATACTGTATACCGATAGCATTGACCTCCAATCAAGACCCTGGACACAACCTTGTGTGAGCTTCCAGGGCAGGCAATACCTTGTCTGAGGTGTCACACGTCATTGCTAAGAGAGTTAAGTGCTGCTCAAGGATCCCAACTCGTGACCCACCATGATGCCAGGGAGAGATGAAATGACATCAACAGTTGGATTTTGTTAGTAGGTTAGAGACTCCTTCTACAATTGTTGAGCATGGACGTGATGATGAAGTCTGAGCAGGAAGCATGCAAATAACGTGTCAGAGGCAGGCACTCCCAGGAAGACAGAAGAAAGTCCACAGGCCTGGATGCGCCTGTGTCTCTTCTCCCTGATGACCATGGGCAAGAGGCATCACCTCTGTGAGTCTTGGTTTCCTCATCCATGGAGTGGGGGTGAGAATAGAGCCCTCTCAGAGGCGTCTCTGAGAACCAGAGCAAGAGTTCGCGTGAGCCCTACATGCTATGAGAGCTTCGCATAGGTTAACAACAATTAGATGGGAGGAGGGAGAGTCACCCCTCAACGTCCAATCTGAGCCCAACCATCCCATGCAGAGTCATGCATTTGAGCAGAGATATACAGATAGGGGGGTGGATGCATTGATAGATGATAGATGACAGATTAGATAGATAGATGACGGATGGATGGATGGATGGATGGATGGATGGATGGATGAGGGGACAGGAGATGACTGGGTGGGTAGTGGGTGGGTAGGTGAGTGAGTAGGTAGGCAGCCAGGTAGAAGCTATCAGCAGCAGCCCCCCAATTCATTATTATCCCCTGTAAAACAGAGTGAAGTATTGCCTGATTCTGCATCATCTCACGATCACCAGGACACTCAAGTCTATCATTGCAGTCACCTTCCTGGGAGTCCTCGTGCCCTCCATGGTCCTTGGCTTCACCCGCTTTCAGTAATGGATCCCTCCTGAGGACGGATCCCACACCAACAGGTCAGATAATATTGTATGTGATCCATGGGTTTTCAGTGGAAGTAGATCTCCAGGCCTTTCTCTCTGGTCTCTCTTCTAGGCTGGAATCGCTGTGTAATGAAACCTGTCTGCCATGAGTGCCCCCGCAGGCCTGTGCAGTACTGGTGGCATCACTTCCAATAGGACACTCACTGCCATAGTACAGCAAACTGTCAGGTGGTGATGGGAGAGCAGCGGGAGGGTCCTCAAACACCCCTCAGGAATGCAGGGCTCTCTGCACCCAGCTCTTGGGTCCAATAGGGAAGATTCCATTTACTCCTTTACTCCCCATTTCATGGGCTTCCAGTCTCAAGAGTCATTCTGGGCTCCAAGACCACCACTGGGGACATTATGGTGTCTGTGCCTGGCAGCAGTGACTATCCATAAACTGGAATGAGTAGTGGGTTTCAGAGCCATCTATCTCCCCACCCCTCACCTAACCCTACTATCTGCTTGAGAAAAGCCTCTCTGCTTTCATGGTAGATCAGAAAGCCATGACATAAAGCATCTTCCTAACACCTTAAAGTGTTAGGAACAAACCATGGACCTCTCAGCTACTGACCAGAAAGGTTGGGAGTTCACATCCACCTAGTGGCAGCACGGAAGAAAACTCTGGAGATCTGCTTCCCAAAGGTCAGCAAATAAAAGCCCTCCAAGCACAATTGTTTTGTTGTTGCTGCTGCCGCTGCTGTTAGGGTCCATTGCATCGGTCCATTTCGTGTGCACAACAGAATGAAACACCACCCACCCTGTACCATCCTCACAATTTTTTTTGGTTTTTTTTTTTTTTTTTTAGGCATCACTGCCCTCAGGTGGTGGGAGTAGGAGACCCAGCCTTTGCTCCTGTGAGCGGGAATTGAACCTCCGTCCCAGTGGGCCGCAGTCCCGCGCACAACCACCATGCCACCGGGGCTCAGCCCACAAATGTTCTTATGTCTGAGCCCATCGTTGCAGTCACTGTGGCAATTTATGTAATAGAGGGCCTCCCTCTCCCCCGCTGACCCTCGACTCTGCCAGCCATGCTGTCCTTCTCCAGGGGCTGGTCTCACCTGACAACACGTCCACAGTACATGTGCAAAGTGCCTCCATCCTGGCCCCTAAGGAGCACCCTGGGCGCCACTGTGCCCCGAGTTCTGCTCTGAGACAAATGGGGTGAGGAGGAGTTGGAAGTAACTTGGTGGCAGTGGGTTTGGCTTCTTGTTCGTTTTTCCCAACACCCCCAGGGACCACCTCCTCTTACAAAAAGTTTATCAGCCAGCACTAATGTGAAACAACCCCAAAGGGAGCGTTCTCCCCCAAAGCCAGGGGGTTTCCTCTGCCAATGATTGGAGTCCTGCAATTTTCCAGGCCAGGGGAGACCCAGCCGTTCATCTGCTCAACTCCCACCCTCGTCCAAGTGGGCAGGATCGTCACAGCAGCAAGTGTTGATTGACATGGTTCAATCGATGCCAATCGCTGTGCTGGTTCATTAAGTGGTGTCATCACATTCAACCTCACATGGCCCGTGAGGTAGGGCTGCTGCTAGTCCCTTCATTCCTCAGGCCCAGCGTGGTGAACTCACTGCCCCCTCCCGCCCCACCCCGGGGGGAATGTCCTGAATCGCACAGCCTCCCTGGCATCAGGACAGGTGATGAGCTCCCCATCCCTGGGGCTATTCAAGAGTCTGGATCATTTTACAGCAATAGGTCGTACAGAAAGTTTGTTGTCAGGAAGAGGACTACTCCAGGATGAATACCCCCTCTAATAGCATGTCTCCTCCACCTTGGCACGCCACCGGTGGTCCGTCAGGCTGGCAAGCTGTGGTGTCTTGTGTGTCGCTGACACTGAAAGCTATCTCACGGGGACATCTCAAGCACCAGCAGGGTTGTTTCAGTGGAGCTTCCAGACTAAGGACAGCCCAGGAAGAAGGACTCGGCTCCCCACTTCAGAGGAAGGAGCCGTCGAAAACCTGCCGCATGGCTTAGAAACCCTGTCAGACACTGAGCCCCTCGACATGTAACTGAGGGGCGGAGCGCTAATTTCTCGGCGGGGAGTCAACCGTGGTGATGTGAGTCTGGTAGAGCCCATGGGAGAGGAGCCTTCAGGGTCTTCATTTGCTGACGGGAAGCGACTCAAGGGAAGGAGAAACAGCTGCAAAAATCTGCTAATGATCAGAACTTGGAATGTGCCACGTAGGAATGTGAGGACACATAAAGATCGATGTCCTAGGCATTAGTGGGCTGAAGTGGACTGATGTTAGTCATTTTAATCAGAAAATCATATGACTTACTATGTTATTCACTCTTGATACTTAGAGCTGAATAGTTCTTTGTCTCAGGGGCCTAACCTCTTGAGTGGCATCCCTGGCCTCTCCCCACTAGGTGCCACCAGCACCCCTACTCATTATGGCAACCCAAAACATGGCCGGACCTGGCCTAAAAGTCCTCTGGGAGGGGGCATAAAATGACCTGGAGATGAGAACCCCTGCTTTGGGAGTGGGGGCAGGGCGAAAAGGCCAATAGATATCCTTGAAGGCTAGCGCTGACAAAAAGCAAACCTCACACCTGCCAAACCTTCTTGGAGACTGGTAGACACCTGAGGGGCCTTTATAGCGTGGCAGGAATGCAGTGTGCCTGTCCCCTCATTACCATGCCACAAAGGCAGGTTGTGCAGGTTCCAAAGCCAGACAGAGAGGGACAGGGAGAGAAGTCCACTGCCCCAAAACGTAACCTCTGCATCTGAGCCTGATTTCAACTCAAGGCATCGGGAGCGGGCCAGCCCACCCACGGCACGCCTGATGGAGCTAGGGAAGGCTCAGCACAGCCTAGCCTTGGATTACACTGGAGGCATGTTTGCCTTTCTCTAACTTGTCCCTTCTTGGGTGTCAGAGACTTATGCCCCACAGGAGCTTATTGCTGTTATTATCATCATGGTAGCATACATAGGACAAGTCATTTCCATTTTGACCAATCGTAAGCATATCACAACTTAGCAACTCTCGTTACTTTCGTCATGCTGTGCAGCCATCATGACGATCAGCTTGCGAAAGAGTTCTGCCAACCTAACCACTAACTCCTCAATGTATCCGGGAACTCATCAACCTGACCTTGAATTGCAGCAATAGCGTTCCATTCTTGCCCGAATCAATGAACCACTCACCTGCTTTGTCTCCCTGCCTTTGCCTAGACATATATTTCCTTCAGTCCCGCTGAAATGCAAGGATGTTGCTTTGAGGTCTCAGGTGTGCCCGATCTGGATCTTTTCCATCACCTTGTCTGCAGATGAAAGTTGGACATTGAAAAGAGAAGACTGAGGAAAAATGGACACAGGTGAACTACGGTGTTGGAGAAGCATAGTGAAGGTGCTATGGCCTGCCAAAAGAACAGACATCCGTCCCGGAAGAAGTCCAGCCAGAGGGCTCCTTGGAGCCCAGGATGGCGAGACTTGGTCTCGCATGCTGTGGATATGTTGTCAGGAGAGACTGGTCCTTGGTAAAGTGGTGGAGCAGAGAGTTGCACCGACCCAGTGGCTGCAACCATGGGCTCAGAGAGGAGAACAATTGCAAGAAGGGTGCAGGACCAGACAGTGTTTGGTTCTGTGGCACAGAGGGTGGCAGTGCATTGGAACCAATCAATGACACCTGACAACAACATGCTTCCTCGAAGCAGTCGCATCTGGACAATGAATCAGGAAAGCCGGGGGAGAATTGATGCCTTGGAGTTCTGGGGTGGATGCTTGACTGTACCATGAACTACCAGAAGGAAGAAGAAATCTTTCTTGGAAGAAGGGCAACCGGAGCAGCCAGAGTGCTCCTTGGACGAGACACAGGCGAGACCTCATCTCCTGGCCTTTGGACGTGCTATCAGGAGAACCTAGTTCCCCAGAGAAGGACATCATGCTTGAAAAAGAAGCGGGATTGACAAAGAAGATGGATTGACAAAGTGGGCCGCAAACAGACCAGCGATTGTGGAGGTGGTGCAGGCCGGGGCAGGGTTTCCTTCGACTGTGAGTTGGAATCAAGGTGCTGTGTGTAGGTATCAGCCCAGTGGGGGGTCTCTGACAACAACAGGCTCATACAACCTTTGTCCTTTCTTGTCAAGGTGATTTCACCATGCAGGATGCATTTAAAATCCACTCAGGATGCAGCGAGTACCCGGATATCATTTGCTCTAATGGTTGAATAATACACCTTTGTAGCAGTCGAGATATGGTTTCCCCCAGTTCTCTGCTGCTAGACATCCCAGCTGTGTCTACCATGTGGCTGTGGTGAAGAGTTCTGTGACAAACAGGTGTGTGCAAGTGCCGACTTGGGTTCCTGTCTACATGGTATCAGCACCTAAAATCTGTGAGACCATTGAGAGAAACCATTTCATTTGGCACGTGAGATGGGGGTGGGGAGGACTTAAGTTGATGGAGAATTGTCCTCAGACCCAGGCCTTCCAGCAACAGTGTGAGGCGGAGGCTTCCGCTTGAGAAAGAAACCAGCTTGGAGTCTCTTGCAAGTGGCTCAGAGCCCGCCAGGTGGACAGGGGTGCAAATAGATGCCATGCTCACCACTGACCAGAAGGTTCCAGCTTGCCCAGAGATGCCACAAAAGTTAGCTGCTTCCAACAAAGCAGTCATTGGAAGTATCCCTGTGGAGCACAGTCTTACAGAGCCCCATATGAGGTCACCGGGGCAAGGACCTGGTAACCTGCTTGGCCCTTGCCCTCACACCATGGGATGATGATGCCACAGATATGGGGCTGAAGGAGGGCATACCTGAGCCAAGCATCCACTTGCAGGTGCCAGAGGCCACTACCACTATCCTTCCACCCACCAGTCACATCTGATCCCAGCCAAGAGGCATCCAGGGTGTCCAGAAACTGCCCCTCCCACTCTCCCAGCTAAGAATTACTAGGGATCTCCAGGCCATGCAGCGGAGGAACAAGAAATACTACTGCATCCAGGCAGAAAGCTAATGAGAAACCGAACGTGGCCAATGTGAAGTTTCACAAGAAATACTGGCCCCAGCTCCCAGGAAGAAGATGGAGCACCGAGGCCAGTCGAGCCCTGCCATCTCCCCCCTCCTATCGATCGCCAGGAGGCCGGTGCCCGTGGGGAAGTAGATAAACAGAAAGATCTACAGCCAGTGGGGCTGAGCGCGATGAGAGGGGAAGGACAGGCCGCTTAAATCAAGGGGCAAGTGCAGCCCAGAGGAGATAGCAGGATTTGTGTTTATGGTTGACTAGGACAATCGGCCAAGAGGTCCCGCTGGGACAGGTGAAATGGGGAAGATTTGGGGAGGAAGGAGAAGGCCGAGGGGCCTGAGAAATAGTGTCTCACAGCGCCAGTGGAACACAAAGATTTGGGGAGCGGAGGGAGCCTTGAACAGAACAAGCGAGTGAAATGGCAAAATCCCTCCTGGTCCATCTGGGAGTGCCCCCGCCCCAACTGCTCTCCATCCCCTGTCCTGTGTCCTCCTGACCTTCCAGACTGCACAGAGCACTTGGGTGGGAAAACTTTCATTTGCGCCCTCCTCTGAAGTCTTAACAGGTAACAGACCAGTTATTTTAAAAATCAAGAAGTTAAAAATCAAGCAACTACATCAACGCAAAGGGGTGGGGAAGCAGCGGAGATCCAAAACCCATCTGCCAGTGAACACATTAAAGACCGATAAACTCAGGATCTGTCCTCAAGGTGCTTAAGAGGCCAAGATGGCACTCTGGAGACCAAGGCGCATTGGCCCCAAGCCAAAGAAAAAGACGCACTAAAAGTAGACTCACTGCCATCGAGTTAGCGCTGATTCGTCGCAACCCCCGATGGGTTCCCGAGACTGTCACTGTTTACAAGCAGAAAGCCCCGTCTTCCTCCCTCGGAGCTGTTGGTGGTTTTGAACTGCCAACCATGCGATTGCAGCCCAACGCATCACCACCACACCCCCAGGGCTCCCCCCGACAGCTGCCCCAAGCCATGTATTCTCCATGACCTCAGATGCACGTGCAAGCACGACAGTGAATGAGGAAGCGCGGAGAAGAACGGATGCCTTTGAATTATGTTTTGGACGAAGCAGGGCAAATGTACCATGGACTTCCAGAAGAACAAAGACGTCGTCACACCCTGCATCCTCTGTAGAGGCAAGGGTGGTGAGGCTTCATCTTACATACCTGGGACACGTTGTCAGGAGAGATCAGCTCCTGGAGAAGGACGTCATGCTTGGTAAAGTAGAGAGGCGGGGGAAAAAGAGGAAGGCCCTCAGTAATACAGCTTGCACAGTGGTTGCAACAATGGACGCAAACATAACAATTGTGAGGATGATGCGGAACCGGGCAGTGAGCAGCACAACACTCCCCTTTCCCCTGAGGGAGACCAAGCAAACAAATCTGCAAACGCCTGGTCATTAAGTCAATCTCCAGTCTGACGCATGGTGAACTGCTCCATTGGGCTTCCTCGTGGCTGCAATCTTTGCAGAAGCAGATCACCAGGCCTTTCTTTCTTGGTACCCAGGGGGTAGGTTTGAACTCTCAATCTTTATGTTGGTAGGCAAACACAAACATTGTGTGCTACTCGGGGAGGCCACTCGGGTAGACTTCAAAGCCCTGGCGGAGACAACATAGATACAGGAAATATTTTTGGGCGCTCTTTCAATGCCTGTGCCTGTGCTTTCTCTGTCTCTCTATGTCATTAGTCACTCTATCATGAAGACACCCTGATTGTTCCCATGTTACAGATATGGAATCTGAGACTCAGAAAGATGAGGGGAGGGCCTCCCCACCATGTTGTGGTGGTGTGGCAATTCGAACCCAGGCAGCCGGATCCCAGAGCCTTCCCATGATTCTAATGGTGCCCTTGCATTTCCACTTCCAGGAAGCTGTGTGCTCAGCTCACTTCCCTTCAGCCAGCTCAGGGTGTCCACTATGACAGAGGAGATGGGAGGGAACTGAGGCCCAGAGCTAAGAGCAAGGACACCTGGGTTCCAGTACCAGCTCAGCCACTTACCCACAGAGTGATCTTGGATGGGCCACTTCCCCTAGCCAGAGCTCAGTTCCTTCCTGCATCTTGTAGAGGCCAGGGTCAAACCAGGCAGCCCCCTGGACTGGGCAGTTCCCTGGACCAGGCAGCCCCTTGTACCCCTTTTGTGTCAACCTCACCAGAAAAGAGATGAACAGCCTGGTGAACTTAGTAAATACTTCCTCTGGCATTCCACAGAGCTTATCTCCCCGAAGAGCACAGCCCCTTCACAGAACTTATCTCTCAGGGCTGAGTCTGTATAGTCTCTTCCCTCAGTGTTCCAAGAGGTGGATCTGTGTTCTCACAAACCATATCCTGACTCAGACCCTGCAACTGCAACATCAGAAAGTCTCATCCCCTTATTGGTACATATGTCCTTGGCTCAAGCCCTATATATGTCCCACCATCCCAATACTGGTTACGGCTTCCCTGACCTAACTCTCAGGCCATGGGACTGCCCAGGAGTTCAAAATGCTTTTCTCTCTCTCTCTCTCTCTCTCTCTCTCTCTCTCTCTCTCTCCTGTCCCTTCTCTTCCCCAAACTCCTTCACTACTGCCAATAAAGCATATCCTCTTCATCCCTAACTGAGCTCTGTCCCCTTCCTGCAGCTCCATCTCTACCTCTCACACCTAAGGCACTCTGGTTGCCATCCAATTGACTCTGACTCATGATGCCTCCATGCACAACAAGACCAGACATTGCCTGGTGCTTCTGCATCTTGCTGGTTGTCATTGTGCCAGTGCATCTCATTGAGGGCTTCCCTCGCCTTCAAGGATTCCCCATATTCCCAACCATGATGTCCGCCATGGATGAGTCCCTCCTGATGACCTGCCCAAAGGAAGAGAGTGAAAATCTTTGACAATATCCTATCATAAACCCTCAGTTCTTAGCATAGTCGCAGGCATCAAAGCAGCTCCCAGTGAGCATTTACTGTGTCCATATTGTCCCTCCATGGGCTTTGAATCCTCATGTGGTGACCCCCGTGGTCCTCCTCATGTCATCTTACTGTGGAAGCACCTCTAAAACCTGTCCACCATGGTTGATTCTGCTGGTGTTTAAAGTACCCGTGGCAGAGCTTCCAGCGTGACAGAGACCCACAGGTCAATCGCCACAGTAAGGCAGCATGGCAAGCCAACAGATAGGGCCGGGATGAATCTGTGGAACAGGGGCTCATAACCAGCATGTATGAGATCACTGTGAAGAAGGAGGAGGAGAAGACATGACAAAGAATTTCATACCAAAAGGAAAAGACTTTGGAGGTTACCAAGGAATGGGGGGAGCAAGGGAGGGAAGATGAAGCAGTCAGTAGGCTAAAAGAATAACAGATATTAACTTGGGTGAAGAGAAGATAGTAATCCACAAGAGGGAAAAGAGATATCAAAGGAGGGGGTTGGGCAAGCTATTGGGAGAGTTGATAAGTAGTTGAAACTGTTACACACAAAATTGATGTTCTGAAATTTACAACCTCCATCTCATTCACAATTTGAAAATTCTTAAAATGTTATAAACTGTGAGAGGCCACATGAGGCACAACTGTTGGTCTCTCCCTCTCTAAAGCTAAGGAGAGTGATGAAGAGTAAAGGCACACAGAAATCATTACCTTCATGGACTAATGGACTACACAAGCATTCGTTTCCACATCCCTGAGACCAGAGAACTAAGTGAACTACGTGGTGCCCTGCTACCACCACCAACTGCTCTGAAAGGGATCACATTGAAATGTCCTAGGTAGGTGGGAGAATAATGTGACACAAGCCTCAAAAGCATAAAATAGACCTGATTTGTTGCTCAGAAAGATACTGGTGGGACACTTGACATGATCATTCTTGGCTACCCTTCAAGCCTGGAACCCTCGTGGCTCAATTTTCAGCCAAACAATGGATAGGTCTAGGATGGGCAGGTTCGTACTTCTAAGAACCATCCATCATTCCAGCTCTAAAGAACGGCATTATCCCAAGAATCAACCTCAGAAGGGTTTGCGGGGAAATGGAAGAATAAAAACAGGAAACACAGGAAAGAGGTGGGATGGGAGATGCTGCAGTACGGGGATGGCCATGAAAGACATGAAATCAAATGTGTCTGCATTACCAAACGGATAACTGATCTACTCTGTAAGTCTTTAACCAACTCCTAATTCTTTTAAAAATTAACATAAAGACTTGGCAAGCTCACCCAAACAAGCAAAGTCTTGATCATAAAGAAATGACCAGGGCTGAGCCCCGGTGGCGTAGTGGTTGTGCACAGGACTGTAGCCCACTGGGATAAAGGTTTGATTCTAGCTCCATGGAGCAAAGGCTGGGCCTCCTGCTCCCACCACCAGAGGGCAGTGATGCCCCCCCAAAAAAAGACAAAAAAAGAAATGACCATACCAAAGGAAGCTTAAAACAATGCAACAATTAGATCTCATAGTGCTTGAGATGTCAGTCCTGGAACAGAAAAAGGACTGAGTCCCAGTGGTGTAGTGGTTGTGTGTGGGACTGCGGCCCCCAGGGCTGGCGGTTCAAATTCAGCAGCAGCTCTCCAGGAGCAAAACTGGGCTTCCCACTCCCACCAGGGGGCAGTGATGCCCCCCCCCAAAAAAAAAGAAGGAAGAAAAAGCTTTCCAGAGATAAAGGAAAATCGAAAAATTACCTGCCACGCCTGAGAGACTTTGCAGATGTGAGTCTGAGGGGAGGTCCTGTCTGCTACCCACACCAGAAGGAGAAGATGGAGCAGTAGGTGGGCAAAGAAAGGTATTGTTCGTTAGCACTTCACACAGGGGCCCGCACAAAGCTTGACGATTGTTGAAACTGTCCAAGAATTCACCTCTATTGGGAAATTACATCACAGCTTGGGACTTGTTCCCTTTTCATGGGCCTGGATCTCTCCCCACTTCCTCTTCTCACTCTTCAGCTCACCAGCACACACGCACTTGAACAGGTAAAATGGAAAATAACTGACACATCAGTTGTTGGCAGGACTGGGGAGGAACTGGAATGCATATCCAATGCTGGGAAGAATGCAAATGGCAAATTAGTCCAGAAATGTTTTAGCAGTTTCAAAAACACATGCACTTAATCAGATAACTCGGGAACCAGCTTCAAGGATTGTTACCCAAGGAATAAAAGAAGCACACAGCCCCCCAAAGTGCTGTACAAAATGTTCACAGCAGCTGCCTTTTAGAATAAGCAAGAAGCAAATATTTCTCACGTGGTCATCAGGTGACCATCAATAAAAACTTAAGTATACTGGATGACCTTTTAAGAATTCTAAGGTAATTCCATCATTCAGTTCTATTTGTCCATAGACCTTGAAAGCCCCATATGATGGGACATTGTTCAGCAAAGAAGAACACAGAATGTGGTTGTGGTTCTGAGGTGTTGTCAAGACAGTTCCAACTCACAGTGACCCCAGGTACAACAGAACGAAACATCACCTGGTCTTTCACCATCCTCACAGTCGTTCTTATGTCTGACTGAGCCAATGGTTGCAGCCATCTCGTCTCGGGTTTGTTTCTTTTTCTCTGAGCCTCCACTTCCCCAAGCGTCGGGTCTTCTGACTACTGACATCTGCAGTTCTCAGAAGCATTATGCTGAGTGTAAAAAGCAAGGCACACAAACCCACAAATGACTATGGTTCCTGAAATTGCAAAACCGGACCTTCAATGCTAAAAACCAGGCTGCTTCTGGAGATAAGGGAACTTTCTGGAATAATGGGCATGCTGTATTTAGCTAGAGATGTGCGCACACAAATGCTTGATGCCATTATCACAGGTGCACCATCCAAGTGATCTAGTTCTCAGGTGAAGCCTTTCACTGCAAAAAAAGTAATTCATCGGTCTGAGCCCCCCCCCCCCCACCCGGTGGAGTAAGTGGTTGAGTGCGGGACTGCGGCCCTCGGACTTGACGGTTCAAATCCAGTGGCGGCTCTCAGGAGCAGCACTGGGTGGCTCCCACGATGACCAGAGGGCAGTGATGCCCCCCCCCCAAAAAAAAGTAATTCATCAAGTGGGTTCCAAATCCTGGCAATCGTATAGCACAGAGCACAATGGTCCCTGTGGATTTGTGAGACTGTGATTCTTCATGGGAGGAGGAAGTCTCCTCTTTCTCAGAGGGACAGCTGGTGATTTCCAACTTCTGACCTCATGGTGAGCACGCGAGTGTGTGACCGCCACACCGCCAGGGCTCCTATAAAAAACACATGTCTACTTTTTTCAATGTAGCGAAATCACTTGAGTTCACCTCCCCTTCACCATCTTTGCTCCCTCCCCCACCCTAGATGAGGCAACCTGTGTTAGCCTGGGAGCTCGCAAAAGCAAACTCAGAGATGAATAGTTGAGTGCAAGCAGTTTATTTGGGGGGAAAGAACCTTAAAAAGGATTCTAGGAGAGAAGGGGCATGATGAGAAAGAAAAGGGAGCCCACACAGACTGTGCTCTCAGAAAAGTTGCCATCTTGGACCTCTGGGAGACAGTGTTGTTATCAGGTGCTGTCGAATGAGTTCTGATTCACAGCAACTCTGTGTACAACAGAAGGAAACACCGCCCAGTCTTGGGACATCCTCACAATAGGTGTGATCTCATATACTCTTTGAAGGCCTGCCTTCTTTTTTTTTTTTTTTTTTTGGCAGAGGGGGGTCTCCTTCTCCAGGGATTGGTCTCTCTTTCTAGCATGTCCAATGTGTGTGGGAGGAAGTCTCACCACGCTTCCCTCTAAGGAGCATCCTGACTGCACTTCTTCCGAGACAGATGTGTTTGTTCTTCTGACAGTCCACTTCAATGTTCTTGACCAAAACCAGTTCAAATGGTTAAATTTTTCTTGGGTCAGTTATGCCTTAGTCCTCAAGCCAATAAAGTCTTATATTCAGTTACTTAATCCAGCTAACAACATAGTTCACCTGGTCCATCACTGCGATTGTGATCAGTGACCTTGACTGAGGCAGACAGTGAACACAGTGGGTTGCTAACTGAAAGGTTGGCAGTTCAAGTCCACCCAAAGACATCTCAGTAAAAGGGCCTGGCGACCAACTTCTGAAAAGTCAGGCACAAGCCTGAGGCCAGAATAACTAGATGGTACCCAGCTGCCTCTGACAACTTCTCTGAGAGGAATCACATTAGAAGGTCCTGGATAGTAATGGGAGGAAAGTGTGCAACAAAAACTCAAAAGCATTTTTTTTTTTAAATCAGGATTACTGTTCAGATGGAGACTGGTGAGACTCTCAAGACAATGGCCCTTCGACCCCTTCAGATCTGACTGACTCACCCCTGTGTTAGAGCAACCAGCCATTTAAGATCAAAGGCAACAAATTCAGAGGACTAGGAAAGGAGGACTAGAAACAGGAAGCACAGTGAGGAGGTCGGATAAGAGAGGGCGCGTTGATGGATGGCAATGGAAGACTTGAATCAAAGGGTGTCTGATAATGTGCTCCATAAACTTTCACATAATCTACAATTAAAAGGGTTGGTTTTAATTTTAGAAAGCCCTGCAGGGTACAGTTCTCAATCTGACCCACCTGCAGTCTCCCTGAGTCAAACTCTCAACACCAGTCAGATCACCATGCCCATAAGGGCCTGAATTGCTCTCATCCCCCTGCAATGACTACCCTGGGACATAATATTGGAATGGAGCAGGAGGAACCAGCACTTTTATATTTCACACTTGCCTATGGAAGTATGAGGAGCCCTGGTGACTAAGTGGTTAAGAGTTGGGCTGCACTACCATCCCCAAGGCTACTCCCCTATGCCTAGGATAAATAGGCCCAACCCTTATGCAGCTGGCGGAGCTCCCTCCTTCTGTGGCATAACACACAACTGGAGAAATCTGCAGCAGGGGAATTTCTGTCTACCCTTCAGGGTCCTTTAAGTGGCTTGGGAAACTCCTGCCCACCATTTGGGGTGCTCCACTTGGTTGGAGAAACCTCTGTCCACCTACCACAGTACTCCACATGACTGAGGGAGCCACCCCCCCCCCCATCCTCCATGGTCCAATATGGCTGAGGGAACTTCCTCCCACCTGCCAAAGTGCTTCACATGGCTTAATGTAGTTCTGACAACTCACTCCAATGTTCTACACTTCTGTGGGAACCTCTGCCCAACCCACATGGCAATCTAGCCGACGAGAGCAATTTCACCCACCATCTGTGGTGCTTTACACTAAAGCAGGCACACCTACCTGCCCTCTATGCACTCCCATTGCAGCAGGCATGCCTTCAGGCCCCCTGAAGCATGTCAAGCCACCGTGAGCCATGCCACTATGGATTCCTGTGAAATCGTCCAGTGCAGCACTATCCTCGCAGGTTCATAACCACCCAACCAGCATCGTCTGAGAGGATGATCCAACTTGCTCTCCAAATAACAGAATATTGGTTGGCTAGGGGAAGAGTGAAACCATAAGAAAATAAAAGATTATCCCAACCCCTACATTGCAATTTGTTTCAGGCAGTTATAAGAATTATTTCTATGAGTCTCCCAAAGAGAGAACCCAAGGCACTTCCAATCTCCAGAAAATGGGGTCAGGCTCCTCTAAAACAACACAATGTAAACAGCAATCAGGCCCCAATAATCTGAATGGAGGGGGGAAAAAAAACAGGAGAAACGAAAGACAATGTCAAAAGAAGTCCCGAACCTAACGATCTGCATACAAGAAGAAGACATTGATCTGTCATGGAAAGAAATCTTCAGAATGCTGTTTGGGATCATATAGGATATAAGGGAAGAAATACAGTAAAGAATGAAATAATAGAGGAGACAAAGACCAGGTACCGAAGGGAAATACAAGCCCTAAGAGGTGAGATAATAAAAGCCAGTCACAAATGCACAGACTTCGCAAACAGACTTGCGGAGGCAGAGAATGACACCAGTGACCTAGAGGATCACCAGGAGACCTCAACAAATGAGAAAGTCAGTCAAATAAGATATAACTAGAGAAGCTGCAGAAAACCTGAGACCATGGCTGATGCTATGAAGAGGAACAACATCAGAATAATTGGACTACCTGAGAACAAGACGCAACAAAGAAGTCAACAGCAAAAATTGCAAGGGAATTCTGAGCAGCTGTTCTCAATCCGTGGGCTGTAATGCCTTTGGAGATTGAATGACCCCTTAGCTGGGGTTGCCCAATTCATAACAGAACAAAATTATGTTTAAAAACTAGCAATGAAAACAATTTTATGGTTGGGAGGTCGCCACAAAATGAGAGACTGTATTAAAGAGTTGTGGCATTAGTAAAGTTGAGAACCACTGCCTTAGAGGCAATCATCCCCAGCTTAATGACTGAAAACTCGGCAACTATTCAGGAGGCCAAAAGAGCACAAGCTAGACTGAATCCCAAGAAGAAAACACCACGGCACATAAAAGTTAAACTATCCAACTTTGAGGAAAAGAAGAAAATCATAAGATCAGCCAGGGAAAAACAAGGAGTCACCTATAAAGGTACCAAATAAGATGCTCAGACTTATCAGTAGACACTATGAAGAAAAGAGAGTGTGGAGTAACGTATATGAAAAATTGAAAATAAAATAATGGCACAAACCCAAGAATCCTCTATCCAGCTAAATATCTATCGAGATATACAGAGAAGTAAGACTGTTCCCAGACAAGGAAAAACTCAAAGAATACATTAAAATAAACCCAGCCCTACAAAAGATCCTTGCCGACCCAGTATGGACAGAAGAACAGCACTCACCAAACACAAATAAGAGGCCACTGCATAGAACAACCACAGTCAGAATGTAACAAAGAGAAAACAACTCCCAAGACAACATTGGTTCAACATAGAGCAAAGAGAAGACATCAAAGGTATTCACCTGCTGAAGAAAGAGGTGAAACTATCATTATTTGCAGATGATATGATTTTATATATGGAAGCTCCCAAAATCTCAACAAGGGGAGTACTGGAAGCACTAGAGGAATGTGACAGAGTGGCAGGATACAAGATCAACAAACAGTAGTCTATCCAACTACTATACACATCTTACAAGACCACAGAAGAGAGGCTCAAATAGGTAGTACTCTTCACAATAGCCAAGCACAGCTTGAAATATCTAGGGATATACCTGACTTAAAAACCCAAAAGATCTGTATGAGAAAAACTACAGAACACTATTACATTAAACCAAGAGTGACCTCAACAAATGGGAGACTATCCCATGGTCATGGATCAGAAGATTCAATATAGCAAAAGTGTCAATTCTGCTCAAGGCACTATATAAGTTTAATGCTATCCCAATACAAATACCATCACCTTTCTTCAAAGATTTGGAAGACTGATTATGGAGAGGGAAGAAGTCCTGACTTAATAGAGAACTCCTCAAGCAG
Organism: Nesogale talazaci; assembly: GCA_004026705.1. Classification (NCBI taxonomy): domain Eukaryota; kingdom Metazoa; phylum Chordata; class Mammalia; order Afrosoricida; family Tenrecidae; genus Nesogale; species Nesogale talazaci. Next base: position 35,063 of record PVJH01013985.1, read on the forward strand.
AAGGATAGAGTGGGAGAGCTTGTTTTACCTGATGTAAGCATCTATGATACAGCCACAGTGGTCTAAGCCGCATTGTATTGGTATAATGACAGATACTCAGACCAATGGAAAAGAACTGAAAACCCAGAAATAAAATCATCAGCATACACACAACTGATCTTTGATAAGGCCAAAAAGAAATGTCAAATGGGAAGTGGATGTCTTCTTCAACAAGTGGTGCTGGAAAAAAAATGGATATCTACCAGCAGAAAAATGAAGCAAGACTCTTACCTCACTCCATGCATAAGATTAAACTCAAGGTGGATCACAGATCTAGAGTTAAAACCCCCACCTATTGGAGCCATCACTGAGGGAATAAGGACAAACCTGAGAACATTGGTGCAGGGAATACATAGGTTATCAGAAATTGGTTAGAACAAAAATACAGATAAAGCAAAATTTGACAACTAAAGATAAAATACAGTAATAAGAGAACCCACGGACTGGGAAAACATCTTTAGTAATGGCACATCAGACAGGGGCCTTCTTACTAAAATTTTCGGCACTCTGTTAGCTTCCAACAAGTAAAAAACTAATTGTCCACTGAGGAGGTGGGAAAAGGACCTGAACAGAAGTTTGTTAAGGGCAGAAATCTGAATAGCCAATAAACATATGAGAAAATGCTCCTGATCATTAGCTGTAATCGAAATGCAAATTAAAACAATGAGCTACCACCTAACACCCTCAAAGATAGCCCATTTTTTTTTAAGTACAAAGTGTAGGAAGGGATTTGGTGACACAGGAACTCTTTCTTGTCCACTGCTGGTGGACCAGTAGGTATGTACACCCACTGTGGAAATGATTTTTTGTGGTACCTAAAATAGATGGAAGGGGCATGTCTGATCAGAGCACACATGGGAGGAGAGAGAGTGGAACATATCCTGGCCCACCAAGCTCCTGCTCAGAGAAGTCTATGCACAGAGAGGACCATAGGACTGGCTCCACCATGGGACATGATGTTCCTAACTGACCCAGAGCACTACAAGAGATAATACTGTAGGCCCGGTGCAAGATTTGTGCCTACCACACTGGGGGAAACACTAAAGCTTGCAGCAGAGCAGCAAGGGAAGCAAAGCAATGAAGTCCCCGAGGAAGACCAAAAATAGACTTTGGGTCCAGGGTGTGACTCCCCATCATATTGGACCAGAAAACACCCTCGAAGGTCAACAAACAGACTTTTTTGTCTGTGTCAGATTTTTGTTGTTGTTTTGTTCTGTCTTGTTTTGTGCTTATTGTTGTCTCTACACGTCTATCTAGATAACATAGGCAGGATAAAGAATCCATAGGCAAAAACAACAGGACCCACCACTCAGCGGTAACAGGAGAAAGGGGGAGGCTGGGGAAAGGAAGTGGGTGGTAACAAACCCAGGGACAAGGGAACAACAAGTGATTTTTAAAATCGATGGTGAGGAGATCGTAGGATTCCTAGTAGAGTTTGATGAAGGGCACTGCAACACAGAGGAATTACTGAAACCCAAATGAAGGCTGAACATGATAGTGAGACAGGAGGAAAGTAAAAGGAAATTGTGGAAAGAACTGGGAGGCAAATGTTATTTATAGAGGTCTATATACAGGCATGTATATATATTCAAACATATTTTTATATAGCCATAGGGAAATCAATCTATGCACATAGATTTGCATGTTAAGTATTAAGGTAGCAGATGGACATTGGACGTCCACTCAAGTACTCCCTCAGCACACACTGTTCTAATAACCTGGTATTCTGTGATGTTCACCTTCCTGTCATGAATGCAAAAGACAAATTGAAGCAATTGTAGCGAAGAAAGTTGATGGTACCCACCTATCAAAAGATAAGAGTGTCTGGGGTCTTAAAGGCTTGAGAAGCAGCAAACATGAAAGAAGCACACCAGCCTATGTGATCATGAGGTGTTGATGGGATCAGGTATCAAAGACCCAGAACAAAAAAATCCTAACAAGGTGGATGAAGGGGAGAGCAGGGGAACTGACAACATAAAAGTGGGTGTTAGGAGATATTAATCAGTGTATGACATGAAAAAAATATATAAATTATCAAAGGTTCATGAGGGAGGGAGGTGGGGAAGGAGGGGAGGGGAAATAAGGGAGGAGTTCAAGTCAAAAGTAAAAGATGGCAACAAATGTACAATGTGCTTGACACCATGGATGGATGCATGGATTGTGATAAGAGCTGTATGAGCCCTCAATCAAATGATCTTTTTTTAAAAACAGAGTTGGGCTACAAACCTCAAAGTCATCAGTTCAAAACCACCCAGAGCTCCAAGCAATAAAGACGAGGCTTTCTAATCCAGAGTAAAGAGTTGTAGCCTTGCAAACTCACAGGACCAATACTACCCTGCCCCATAAGGTATCTATCAGTTGGAATCCACTCAATGACAGTGAGTGAGTATGAAAATGAGGCCCAGAGGGATAAACCCTGGGTTACCTGCTGGGATGCCAACTACAATTTAAAACCAACAGCTTCCAGAGAAAAGGATAAGGCTGTCTGCTCCCATAAAGATTTACAACCTCAGAAGTGCACGGGAGTTCTACCCTGTCTTCTAGAGTCACTGAGTTGGCATTGACTCAATGTCTGTGGGGTCCTGGTTTAACATAAGCAAACTTGCTGTGGGGTTGGGGAGGAAAGACCCTCCACTGAGGGCCAGTCATGAGGGCAGCATGAGGGGAAGGTCTCATGCAGCCCCAACCCACAGCCTCCAAATCGGAAGACCATGCTTTAGTTGCATGAGGGCCTTCCAGCTTCTGCTGTTGGTCTCTGGCTAGGATGGTGCATGTGCCTGGGGACGAGGTAGGGAGAGTGGATCACCAGGTCCTTTCTCCTGGTCTTTCTTAAGTCTGGAAGCTCTGCTGAAGCGGTGATGCTGCTGGTCCCAATGGCATTGTTTCCAATATTCCAGCAACACATAGACAGGTGGTGAGAATTAGCTCCAAGCAAGCCACCTTGGGAGAAAGAGGGTACAGACAGCAGGATTCTGGCTCTGACGTCGCCCTCCCCAACGGTCCATAAAGCAAGGAGACAAGGCTAAAGCAGAAGCTGCACATCCTTGCAGATAAATCTGTCCTCCTGTTCCCACCTTGCAGACACCTGCTTCTGTAGATTCAGAAATTACATCTGAGCTGTTCAAATTTGTGGCCACACTCGGGAGTCCCTCAGAGCACTGAGAAGTTCAGCCAGGACCAAGTGCTGATCAATGCTGATCAAGTGCTTCATCAGGGACAAGAAGGGACAGTGGGGATACCAGGCAGCAGCCCCCTGTTCCAGGGCAGATGTGACTATGGGCTCACCCATCAGGGTCTGAACCGCTTTGTCTTGCTGGACAGACATGGAAGTGAGCATTTTCAGAGGTCTTTTGTGAAGAGAGGGACAACTGGTTGCCTAGTGGCTCGGCATTAGGCGGCAAACCACAAAGTCAATAGGTCAGTCTGCAGGAGAAAGAGGGGCTGGAGAAAGATGAGGCTTTTACTATCATAGAGAGTTACAGTCTTGTGAGTCAAAAGGATAAACAATGAAAATGAAATCCAAAGGAGGGGATGGTATCAAAACTGAGATTTTCAGAAGACAATGCATGACCGTGGGAACCCAAAATCCATTTGCCATGCCCCTACCTGGATTAAGCCTCTGAAGAATCCCCTCTGGCCACAGTTGAGAGCCTTGAAGAGGCTGAAGAGTCTTGAAGACGTGAAGAGCCTTACTATCAGATACCGTCATGAACCCAATCATGATATAATTAAGTAAAAATGTGATACCTGATCATGTGATCTTCTCTGGACCTATTTTTTATGTTTTTCCTATTTTTTAATACATCCTCCTTTTGCCTCAATTTGAAGTTTTTCCTCTGGTTTAATTTATTGTTTCTCTCTCCCCCCACCCACCCTTTCTTTCTTGCTTTCTTTCTTTCTTTCCTTCTTTCTTTCTTTCATGTGTTTTCCAATATATGATATCTGACAGGAGTGAAACTATAGAGACACTAACAACCAGGTTAGGAGTTTACTGGGTGCCAAGAGGTGGAAGGAAGGTTGGAGAAAAATTGGGGGCTATTTATAAAGTGATAAGACATCATGCTTTTTAACAATTTAACAATGTCCTGCAGCATTTTAAAATTAAAATAAATATATTACAATACTATTTTTGCATTCTATGAAAATTTTCGTTGCTCCATATAGACCAAATTTTTAATCAAGAACCCCCCCTCTTCTCTGCCCCCCCCCAGTCAATGGTGTCCCCCTTTAAATCTGGTCACTTTAGGCTAATAACAAATACTAGAAGAACAAAAAAGTTGTAGAAATCATTGGATAATTCTTTTTAATACAGCTGAATGGGCTGAGTCCCGGTGGCATAGTGGTTGATTGCGGACTGCAGCCCATTAGCTTGACGGTTCAAATCCAGCAGCAACTCTCCAGGAGCGAGACTGGGCCTCCCACTCCCACCAGAGGGCAGTGATGCCAAAAAAAAATACAGCTGAACGGCTGAGCCCCGGTGGCATAGTGGTTGTGCATGGGACTGCGGCCCACTGGGATGGAGGTTCAATTCCAGCAGTGGGGCTGGGCCTCCTACTCCCACCACCGGAGAGCAGTGATGCCAAAAAAAAAAAAATACAGCTGAACTATGAAAGTGTATGCTATGCGAGCCATGTGTCAATAAAACTTTAACTTATTAAATTTATTTTTTAAAAAAAGAGTGACAGTCTTGGAAATCTCCAGGGGCAGTTCTTGGTCCTGTAGGGCCACTTTGAGCAAGCTCGGCTCCCTATCTTTGGTTTCCATGAAGATAAGGTGTGGAAGTATCCGTTGTGACACCCTCTCAGTTAGCCCAGAGGGAGATGCCCAGTGGGCTGACCCACAAAAGAGTTCCTAGAGGGAAGAACTTGCCCAATGTAACCCAGCAGGGCTGCACGCACGGGTCTGCCTATCCCAAAGCACATGCTATGGGCACCATACAGAAACAGACATGGGCTCCCCAGAGGCTGTGAGGAACACTTGGTCTTTCGGCAAAAATAGGATGAGGGTGTTGGCCCATATACCAGTCCTGGCCCGCAGACCTTGGTAAGACAGGATCCATTCACCGTGAACTTGACACCTACTCTCCCAGCAGTGCAGAGGGTGAACATACCCAGTTTCTAACAGAAAGGCTGGAGGTTCAAGCCCACGCAAGAGTGCCTCCGCAGCTGGTGGAAACCCCATAGCCTATATCAGGATGCCCACGTGCTCACCAAACTTCAGGGGCAGTGAATTATATAACGTGGCTCTTCTAGCCCATTTCTCTGTAACTTTTTCCAAATGAACTTTCCCAGCATGGGTCTGGGTAAGAAGGTGGCGTAAGATTCACCTGTGAAGGGCAACTGCCCCCCACGCCCCACCAGGTATATTATGAGCCCACTGAGAAGCAAGGGATGGGATCTCTTTGCCAGCAAGGAATGGAGCGGTCCTCTGGACCCTGAGATCCGTACCCAGGGAACCCCCTGGATCCAGCAGACAGCTGTGGCAACAGAGCAGCACTGGCAGAGTCAGGAGCCAGGGCCTGGAACAGAGCAGGGGACGTCACAACCCGCAGAACAAGAAATGTTTGGGGGCAGGAGGCCGGCTGTGGAGTGGGTGCTGCTGGGCACTGGATTCAGGGGGCTGGGCTGACCGGCCCACGGAGGTGGAGCTGAGAGCCTTCTGGCTGAGGCTTACTGGAGTCGGGGGCCTCTGGGCATTTGAGTTGAAGGCATGGGGCTGAAACTTACAGCAGAGTGGCATGCCCTTTCGGCGTGTGTTAGCAGTCCGGAGAGCACTCGGGACGGTGTCCTGAAGAACACTGAGCATTTCTCACTTGCATCTTGCAGGGTCAGCGAGCATTCCCAGTGAACGCTTTAATCATGACTCGGGTGTGACGTCTGTGTGGCCGTGGCCCTGGATGACTGAACTTAGACGCCTGCAAAGCAGTGTGTGCAGGGGCCGAGGAAGCACCAGCAGCACTACAGCCCAGGCAGCCAAGGAGGGAGCTGTGGAGGCGGCAGTGGGCTTCCGCCTCATCTTAGGGACTCTTCAAAGGCTCCCCTGGGGACCACATGCTTGTGCTGGCATCTGGAAGATGAGTGACAGTCAAGAAGGTGACAAAAGGAACACAGGGCTTCCCAGCAGTGGGAAGAGCAGGCCTAATGGACTTACAGGCCATCCTGGTGGCTGGAACAGAGGCTGTGAAGGGAAGGACCATGCAAGGTAGTGCTGAAGACGAAGGCCAGAACCAGTCAGGCCATACCAGGAGCTGAGGCCCGAGCCAGGGTCACCCTCAAGGGGTAGGTCTCCCAGGATCTGAAGCAGGACCTCCTGAGACCCATGTCCATCCTGTCCTCAACCTGCTGATGGATAGTCTAATTAGAGACACATCACCAGGTAAACCCAACTCCACAGAACCAGTCATGACAGCATAAACCTGAGCTACGGGAGAACCACGCAGGCAATGGCAGGGGTCATAGGCCTGCCTGGAGGAGGGGGGACCTAATACAGAGCTTGTATTAAACCCACCACGGAAACACCACCAGCCCAGCCCTCCCAGGGATGCAGGTTCCTTTCAAAATGGCGGCCCTGGGGGTAAAGGTGGCAGTGAGCCAGAGACCAATGCAAGAGGAGGGGCCTCTCTGGCTCCTCACCCAGTGCTCAGAGACACCCCACACTGGGTTGTCTGCCTACCAGGTCCCCAGCCTTGCCCAAGACACCTGAGAGCGAGAAATATGACGCAGGAAGAATGTCAGGCTCCTCTCCCCCCACCCACCCGCAGTGTCTCCAGACCTATGTAACCATCATATCCCCCAAGGGTGGGGAGCTGGTATTTCTACTCCTATGCTGAGAACTGCCTTCTCCCAGCCAGCAAAGCCCTCCCACCAGCCCACAAATAACCCCAGGGAGGTCACAAGGCCACAGGAAGCCACCAGAGTCAGTTCAAGGCAGGTAGACGCCCAAGGTCCCTGGGAGAAGAGGTTATTAGCCCTGCTCCCTTGAGGGAAAGGAGCACTAGCAGCTCAGAGGGTTAAGCATTTGGGCTGCTAACCCCAAAGTCAGCGGTCCACGTCCCTCTGCCGCTCTGAGGAAAACAGCCGAGGCTTTCTGTTCCTGTAAAGAGTTACAGCCCCCAGAGCCCACGGGCACAATTCTACCCTGTCCTGCGGGCTTGCTGAGTCGGGCTGTACCTGGTGGTAGTGGGGGGCGAGACTTGAAGCAGCAAGCACTCCCGTGGAGAGCCAAGGGGCTGAGGAGAGTTCCTGGCCCCCGCCAGCAGGACGACAGGGCTTCAGCAGACCTGGCTTCTGCCTGTAGCAGGAAGCTTAGAAAGAGGCCCCTGCACTGCAGCCAGCCCTGCCTCCACAGCAGAGCACCCACAGCCTGAGCTGCACCCCTCCTGGGCTCCTGCCCACAGGCCCACCCACTAACAGCAACTATGCTGAACACACCGCCCTTCCCTCTATGGGAAGAAGGAAACAATCCTGCCTCCCAGTCGATTCCTCCCCCCACCTCACCCTGTAACCTGTTTATCTGTCCCCTATGGATGCAGGGAGCCAGGCCTTGAGTCCTGGAGGTATTCAAACCATCAACCTCTTTGTCAGTAGCCTATTACCATGGATGGCCAACATAGGAAGAACAAATCTGTCTTGGAAGGTCAACCTTGGTAGGAAAGGTAACAAAGGTAACAAAGGTCACGAGCCTTTGGACACTGGCCATGTTGCCAGGAGAGACTGGTCCCTGGAAAAGGACGGCATGCTTGGTCCAGTGGAGGGATGACAAGAAGAGGCTCGCCCGGGTGCTGGGCGAGCCCAGGGGCTGCCACAATGGGTTCAGGCCCCGGAGCCACCATGCTGGGCTTTCATTCTGGGGTGCATCCGGTCGCTGGGGCCCAGAGCCGACTCAATGGTACCTAAGCGCCACAACAGCCACAAGCCTGGTATGACTACTTGCATCACCCCGGGACCCAATGCTACCTTTCCTGAACTCTTTTCAGGCGGACTAATTTGAACATAGTGTCCAGGTGGCATAAGGGGTTACACATGGGGCAGGTGCAAACGCCCACCACCCACTTCATGGAAGAAAGATGAAGCTTTCGGCTCCTGTAAAAGCCAGTCTCAGGAACCCACAGGAGCAGTTCTGCTCGGAACTCCAGGGTCCCGAAGGGCAGTGAGCTTGTGTAATGTGAAGGTGCCACTGGTTTTGTGCCGTTACCCGACTGCCCCAGCGCTTAGAACTCCATGGCTTGTTTTGCTCAGCTATAGACGGCCAGGGGAGCAACCAATTGCACTAGGCACTGGCTGAGTGCTCTGACAAGCTGGGTTGGATGGCTGAGCTGACCCAGGCACCCCTTTCCCACAAGACCCTGCAGAATCCTGTCCGACCCTTATTGTTGGGGTCAGGTCCATGCAGTCGGTTCCAACCTGTGCACAAGAGAGGGAAAGGTGGCCTGGCCCTGCACCTCCTCACGCTGGCTCCCATGCTTCAGCCCGTGGCCGCAGCCGCTGTGTCCATCCATCAGGTGGAGGGCCTTTCCCGCCTTCACCGCCCCTCCACTTTGCCCTGCATGTCCGTACCCCATTTCACAGTCCACGCTCCTGACAGTGTCTGGCCCACCTTCCAGGTGCTGTTGTGACGCGCCTTTGGGACTGTGCCGCCCTGCCCAGGGCTACGTCTCCTGCCTGGGGCCCCGGGCTGCAGGGCAGGGGCTCCTGTCCCCTGCTCAGTGCTGATCTGGAGGCAATGGCAGGAGTGCCCACATCACTGGCCCCTCCCTTGATTCCCATCCATGGCAGCCCTGGGCCCCAAAGCCATGCGCTCCACTGTCGGAAGTCCAGTAGGGCTTTCTCTCTCCGGGGAGACATACAGCTCCAGTGGTTTGCCACATGCATCCAGCATTGGCACGCCCCACATGCATGCACTCCTTCAGACAGGCGTCACATGCCATCCATGCACATAAGTTGAAACCGGCTTCCGGGAAACCAGAGTAGTGTTGTTGCAAGGACACTATGCCAGCCAGAGAAAGATGGACGCTTCTGCCATAAGCCTGCAGTGTAGAGACGCGGACCATCTTTGGGGCTCTGAATTTCTTGGGACGTGTTTGACTCAAAGTTGCAGACTCACTTCAATTCTTTGGAAGTGTGTAGGGTGGAGAGAGGGGGAGAGGGGGTGTCAAAAGGCTCAGGAAGCTGGAGGAGGGCTGGGTCTCGGCAAGGGGCTGGACTTAGGACTGAGCTGTGCCAGAAGAACTAAGCTGTCTCTTCTTTCTCTCTCTCGTCTTTTCTCTCTCCTCGCTGGGTTGATTTGAAATGACTTCTCAGTCTGCAGGGCCAATCATAGCAGCCAGTCCCCTGATTGGGCAACCTGAGTCAGTTGATTCCCCTTAAGTCTAATTCCAAACTCCCAAGGCAGGTTTGCATTGGTCCTGTTTGGCTGGAGCCCTTCCTCCTCATCTATCAACAGTAGCCAAGGGACAGGGTCATAGCATGCCAGCATAGAGGCTCCTGCTGTCAGGGGTGGGGAAAGGGCGTAAATGGGGACATTCCAGAGAATGGAAGACTGAGTTTGCCAAGGGGAGAAGCTTAAGGCCTCATCCCTGCCCTCAAGGGATTTATAGTTTCAAGAGGAAGACAGATCCAGGAGAGAAGCTCCATTGCCATCTAGAACGGGTTATTCAAGAGGCATGAGTTGCAGATAGCCCTACAACCAGCATTGGGTGGGAGAAGGTGCCCGAAGCCAGTCCACCAAGCACCCAAGCCCACCCTAGACCCTGAGGAGCTAATAAATCACAACGATTATTTATGGCAGTGCCAATCCACCTGCTCCTGTCACAAGGCATTAGTTATCACCAGGAATGATGAATCCTGGAATGTAGAACATGTTAAAAATATTAATCTACAAGTGAAAATGATTTTAATTGGATTTTGCCCTTGGGGTCATGTCAGGGGCCTGCTTTCAATCAGACTTGTCCAGTCAGCAAAGCGAAGCCCAGCCTTTCAAATGGAAACTGTGATTGGCTGGCAGAGGTTAATAGAAATGTTGGGAAATAAATAGGTTATTGATTGATCATAACAATCAGCTGGCTCCCCGCTCACCTTGCTGACCTTGCCCACCCAAGTTTACGGCAAACTCAGTTAGCATCTCATTATAGATCACTTTCACAATACTGTGTATTAATGAGTGCATTATGCAGTGGTGGGGGTGGGGATGGGGTGGCCAGGGTGGGGGGAATTCAGATCAGAGATGTTGCCCAGGGCTGGGAAAATGAGGTGAGGCTGCAGGTCCTCGTAGGGGACGGTCTGTGGAAGGCAGGAAGCAGCCTGTGTGATTCACGGGGCTACTATCCCCACATCTCTGGCTGAAGTCTCAGGCACTGGGTGGGGGAGTAGTGGCCTTCCAGCTGCAAGGTCAGGGCTTTGAAACCACCAGCCGTTCCACGGGAGGGATAGGAGGCTATCTTCTCCCATAAAGAGTTGCAGCCATGGAAACCTGGGGGTGCAATCCTATCCTGCCCTCTTGGGCCAAGAGTGGGCAGCCTTCACCCAACGGCAGTGAGTGGGTTTTGAGCAGGGAACCAATTTAGACACTTAGCAGTTCACCCTCTGACAGACCCCAAAACCAAACCCCCCGCCACTGAGCCAATTCCAACTCCTTGTGAGCCTAGAAGATCCCCTGGGGCTCCTGGAGCTGTCTTTCCCCTGAAAGGTGGATTCTAATGACCACCTTTCACATAACCCGGTGTGCCGTCACTGCTCCTCAGACCCCAGACCCCACACCACTGCCACCAAAGGGGGTCCGAGGCCCCTGGGGAACCTGCAGGACAGGACAGACCTTTCCCCTTGTTTCCCGAGGGTGTCCATCTTCACGGAAGCAGACCGCCTCATCTCTCTCCCACAGAGCAGCCTGTGGGTTCAAACGGCTGACCTTACAGGAAGCAGCCCAAGATTCTGAGCCAGTGGTTCTGAAACATCTCCGAGCATGAGGATCACCCTGCAGACTTATGCGGAAGGCAGCTTCCTAAGCCCCCTTGGGAGCCACTGCATGGGTAGCAAGGGTCCTCTCTGATGCCATCTGACCCCTCTGTTGGTGTGCAGCAGGCCGACCTGATGGAGGAAGGGACATCATAGAAGAAAGCAGCAGGCAGGGGGCAAGGCTCAAATCCTGCGTTTAGCAGGATGAAAAAAAAAAAAAGCCAAGTCCATCGATCCTTAAAAACCCAAACTACCTGCCTTGAGCCACTGTGGACTCATATGGACCCTGTGCAGGTTTCCAAGATGTGTCAGTCCGGGTAGACTAGAGAAACAAATTCATAAACACACATACAGATATAAAGGAAAGGCTTATATACAAAAGGAACTGAATGCCGAGAAAGCATCCCAACCCAGTCCAGTCCAAGGTCTTAAGTCCAATATTAGCCCGTATGTCCAATACCACTTGATAAAATCTCCTTCTGACTCACAAAGCACGTGCAATGAGACCAGGACAATCACAGGCCAGTGGGTGCAGAATCTTGTGTATCCAGTGGCAGTAGAAGCATTCTCAGCACTGGCAGGAGTCTCTGTGACTTCTCCGGCTTCAGAGGTCTGGTTCCATCAGGGTAAGCCCATGTGGCCTCTCCTCAGGCTCCTCCAGTCCCTAGGACTCAGGTCCATGCTGCCATCTTGTCTTGTCAATAGAGCATCTCCAAGGAACTGAGTCTATGGTCTCTCATCTCCACTGAGGAAATACCACAAGGTTCCCCAGAAGTCACAGAGAATGCCAGGCCTACACAGAGGTCTCATTGGCTATCCCAGATTGACAGGCTAGACTCCACCCGTCCACTCCCAATCATGAAATTGATACCAAAGTGCATGACTGCCCCATGAGACTATAATTGTTTATGGAAGGGGAAAAGCCCAGTCTTTCTCCCACAGAGATGCTAGTGGTTTCAAACTGATGATCATGTGGATAGCAACCACTGCACCACCAGAACAAGTCAGAGTTCCACCATTCAACTGTGCATCTTGGACATGCCCATAAATCTGTGTGCAGTGGGTTGTGTGCATTGGACTGCTAACCACAGGTCAGCAGTGCCAGGCCACCAGCCACGAGCTTCTTACTCCCTGAGAGAGTTAAGTCTCCAAAACCCACAGGGTGGTTCTACTCTGGCCTCACAGGTCGCTGTAATATGGAATCAGCTTGATGGCAGTGGCGATTAAAGGGCAGGGGCAGAGGGGGGCCCATTAGAGGAGGTGATATGGGCCCCCCCAATGTCCCTCAGTACCAGTGACTCTCCTGGTACAGGAGATAGGACTTGTTCTCAAGGACAGGGCTCAATGCCCAGCCCAAGACCTGGTGCCAGTGTCGGGAAAGTCTGAGATCAAGGCCATGAGAGCCAGCCAGTGGGGAGTCCACCACGCCAAGCCAGGAGAGGATGTCTGCTCTGAGCTTCCCACCCCACCCCCACCAGTCACCCTGAGCTCCCTAGGGAAATGCCCCAGAGGCCCTGGGCTTCCCAGGAATCTGCTCTAGGCCCCACTGGAGGCTATCACGCATTCCTCACATGCCCAGCTTGTCTGGGAGAAATCCTCCTTCCCACAGGGCAGGTCTCTGGGAGGGGGGCTGGGTAGGGGGCAAATTTCAACAGCTGCTTGCCTCTCAAGCTAAGCTTCACCAACTCCCCTGAAGGCCCTTATCCCCCTACTAAGTGCCTTGGGCCCCCTGCAGAGGGCACTTTGCAGGAGAGACGGTCTGTCTAGCATAGGCCAGAGGAAAGTTACCAACGTGTCTATGGCCCTTCAGGGAGGGTGGTGCACTCAGAGAATAGTCCTCAAGACCCAGGGCCTGCTGCCTTCTTCCTTGTCTGCTGTTGGCTGGCCATGCGCCAGGGGCCAGTCAGCCCACAGGGCCATGACACGGGGCTCCGCCTGCAACGTGACAATGCTTTCCCTGTGAGCCTCATCCCCTTCTTCCCTAACCCTCTGAAGTCTGTGCTTGGACAAATGCTGCCCTTCTCGTCACAAATGGCTGATGATTAGGGGGTGCTAAGTGCAGGGTCAGCAGTTTGAAAGCACCAGCTGGTCTAAGGGAGAAAGGCAGGTGTTCTACTCCCATAAAAAGTTCCAGTCTTGGGCAGAACCCCAGTGGTGTAGTGGTTGAGTGTGGGACTGTGGCCCATTGGGTTGGTGTTTCAAATCCAGCAGCAGCTCTCTGGGAGCAAGGCTGGGTAGCTCTCACAACCACCAGAGGGCAGTGATGCCCCCCCACCCCCCACAAAAAAAAAAAAAAGGTGTGCCCTTCCATCTCTGTGAGTTGGAATCGATGGGATGGCAATATTTTAGTGTGTGTGTGTGTGTGTGTGTGTGTGTGTGTGTGTGTGTCTAGTATAACTGCTCCCCCGATGGACCTGTGTGTTGTCTCATTAGACTGATCTCTCTAAGGTCACTATGAGTCTGAATCGACTTGACAGCAGTATTGTGTGACTGAAGAGTGACCTGCAGGGGAACAGAGGGCCATCATCTCAAGGGTTCCACCAGCCTCTAGCTGACCAGTGAGCCTGGCCTCTTTCATATGAATTTGAGTTCCACTCCACATCTTTCTCCCTCTCTATCCAGGACCTTCTAGTGTGATCCCTTTCAGGGCAGTTCGAAGTAGGACTTGGGCACCATCTAGTTCTTCTCGCCATTGGACTAATTATTTCCAGGCAACTTAGATTCTTGCCACTCTTCCCTCTTCCAGACAGGGAAAGACCAAAGCCAAACTCACTGCCATTGAGTCAATGCCAACATATAATGACCCCATAGGACAGGGTAGCACTGGTCCTGTGAGTTTCCAAGACTGTAATCCTTTTTCCCATTGCTGTGAATCATTTTATTGGGGGTTCACACAACTCTTATCCCAATCTGCACATGCATCCAGTGTATGTCAAGCACATTTGTACATTTGTGGCCCTCATCATTCTCAAAATATTTGCTTTCTACGTGTACCCTTGTTATCAGCTCATTTTCCCCTCCCTCCTCATCCCCTTCTCCCTTGTGAACCCCTGATAACTTATAAATTACCATTTTGTCATATCTTACACTGTACGATGCCTGCCTTCACCCACTTCCCTGTTGTCCATACCCCAGGGAGGAGGTCATACATAGATCCTTATAATTGGTTTCCCCTTTCTACCTCACCTTCCCTCCACCCTCCCAGTATCACCACTCTCACCACTGGTCCTGAAGGGATCAACTGTCCTGGATTCTCCATGTTTCCAGTTGCTATCTGTACCAGTGTACATCCTCTGGTTTAGTAAGGTAGAATTGGGATGATAGTGGGGGTGGGGGGGAGAGGAAGTATTGAAGAATGAGAGGAAAGTTCTATGTTTCATCGTTGCTGCACTGTACTCTGACTGGCTCGTCTCCTCCCTGTGATCCTTCTGTAAGGGCATGCCCTGTTACCTACAGACAGACTTGGGGTCTCCAATCTTTACTCCTCCTCATTTACAATGATCTAATTTTTAGTTCAGTACCTGTTCCCTTCGACACCTTGTGATCACACAGGCTGTTGTGCTTCTTCCATGTGGGCTTTGTTGCCGCTGAGCTAGATGGCCTTTAAGATCCCAGATGCTATATCTTTTGATGGCCTGGCACCATCAGTTTTCTTCACCACATTTGCTTGTGCACACATTTCCAAGACTGTAATTCTTGACGGGAATAGAAAACCCTATCTTTCTCCCAGGGAGTGTGGGCTAATGGTTTTGAACTGCTGACCTTGCAGTTAGCAGGCCAAAGCATAAACCCGAGGCCACCAGAGCTCCTTAGGAAAGACCAATAGTTGTGCCTTAGGTAGCGCCCAGTAAGCTTTGCATTGTGCTTCTCAAGTATGACCCACCCTCCTCTAAGTGAAGCAAAGAAAATCCCACTTCCAGATGGGATTATTCCCACAGGCAGGTGGTTAGGACTTACCTTTTCAGGGTGGTGTAGGGGGCTGCACATTGATCTGCTAATCACTAAGTCATCAGTTCAAACCCAGCAGTCACTCTGAAGGACAACAATGATGCTGTCTACTCCTGTATAAAGTCTTGGAAACCCAAGGGGCGGGGAGGGGGTGGGCAGGGGGAGTTGTCCAGGGGCAGGTCTACTCTTCCCTGTAGCACCATGGCTATGCATTACAATCCACTGGCAGTGTGTTCGTCTGGGTAGACTAGAGAAACAAAATTCATTAACACACATATGTATAGGTTTACACATAAGAGCAATTGAACATTGAGAAAATACCCCAAGCCAGTCCAGTCCAAGCTCATAAATCCAATATTAGCCCATATGTCCAATATCAATCTATAAGTCCTCTTCAGACTCACGAAATGCATGCAATGATGCCAAATGCAGAACGACCACAAGCCAGTGGGTAGAAAGTCTTTGGATCCAGTGGTGTTGTAAGCATCTCAGCGCTGGCAGAGGTCTCCACATGGCTTCTCTAGGTCCAGATTTCTGGCCACGTCAGGGTAGGTTCATGTGGCTTCTCCTCAGGGATGTCTCACAGGAAGTCAGTCTTGATGGTCAAATGTCTCCAAGAGAGTGAGAAAGTGTCTCCTGCTTCCAAGAAGAAAGAACCAGATTTCCCAGAATTCTCAGAGGAGAAAGCCATGTCCACAGAGTTCTCATTGGTTATCTCAGATTGACAGGCTAGACTCCACCTCTACACTCTTAATCCTCAAACTGACACCAGATTAGGTGAGTGCCTCAGACCGTGAGTCTGATTTGTGAGTATGAACCTTCAGGGCAGCAATTTCATCTGTCCTGCTAGCCCTTTGGGAAAAACAAGTGCCCTAGCCTCCAACTATGCCTTTGGGAAAGCTGCCTGTCTTTCTTCACTGCAATGCACCGCACTGCACCAAACCCACCTCTCAAATGGCCCACGAACACCGTGTGGGTCGACATGTGCCAACCACGCAGTGTAGAGCTAAGCACATAGCAGCAACAACAAAAAAAGAACTCCGTGCCATCAAGTCATTTCGGCCTTACAGGGACCTCCGGGAAAGAAAAGAAATGCTAGTGTGTGTTTCTGACACTGGGATTCTCTATGGGAATCGAAAGCCTCCTCACCAGTCTCCCGTGGAGCAGCTGGGGGGGTTTGAACTACCAACCCTACAGCAGCAGCCCAAGACCTGAGCGCGGTGCCACCAGGGCTCCTGGGATGCACACTACATGTTCAGGGATGGGGAAGGGCTGTTGTCCGTCACCTCGGGCTGAAATGAAGACAACAGCAGGGGCCATTTCAGGAAGGATCCCAGACCTCCTGCAGGAACCTCCACTGCAGGCAACCCCGGGGGCAATCCAGCAAAGGGAGCCTTGTCAAAGTGAGGCCCACGGTGGTGAGCAAGTCCACTGGCTGCTCACACAGAGGCTGGAGGTTCAAATCCGCTCAGCGGTGCTGTACCTCGTTTGATGGGTCCTGGGGTCTCGGGTCTCACAATCCAAAGGCTGTGCCCAAAGACCACGCCCAGCCATTGGAAAGCAAGGCTTACCTGGAAAGGAAAGACAGAAACCCAACACCGGAGGTTGGGTCTGGAATGAGTTGCCTCTGGAACGGCTCTCTGGGGAGTTTTATGGGACTGGGACTGGGGGGCGGAGGCGAGGACAGAGGAAAGGGTTGTACTTGGGCTGTGTCTTCAGATTATGAAGGGCCAATCCTGGTCTTGTCACCTGTCTCAGGGCCAATCATGAACCTTGTTCTGCTCTGTCCTGGTCAGGTCTTGCACGGGCATGGACAAAGAAGCCAGCAAACAGTGGGTCCGCACAAAGACGTAGGGGTTTAAAATCAGCCTGTGGGCTGGTGCCTGCTGGCTGGAGATGTAAAACTATCCTAGGCAGTGGGAATCACCCCTTCAGACTTCCTGATGGTCCCCCTGCCTCTGGTGGGCTCCTGTCCTCTCTCCCTCCTCTATCTGTCTGTGGTGCCTTGAAAGAAAGGCCTGGCTATCTACTTTAAAAGCGGCCGGGGAGGGATTGGCTCTGTGGGCACTGACTGTCCAAAAGGAGTAGGGTGGGATGGCCCATTTGTTCAGTCACCACCTGAGGGCACACCTTCTATAAGGTCAAAAGTTGGGCTTGTTCTTCCAAACTTGTTCTCCAGGTGGCTCTTCCCTGCCCCCCGCCCACGCCAGGCTTGCCCCTTCCCTGGAATCATGGGTAAACTCAAACTCACTGCCATCTAGTCAATTCAGGCTCACGGTGAACACCTGAGAGAACAGAAAGATTTCCACGAGCAGCGGCAGCAACAGTGGTCTTGGTGCAACATCACCATCTGCTGGCTATGATGAAGGACTGCCGCTCTGGATCCGTCGCTTTCAGAAACAAAACCCCAAGGGCGCGCAGGAGTGGAATCCGACTTACGGGAACCCCGAGGGACAGAATAGAACTTCCTCCTGTGGCCTTCCAAGACTGTGACTCTTTTCTGAGTAGAAAGCCTCCTCTTCTCCGGCAGAGATGCAGGTGGTTTTGAACTGCTGGTCTTGCGTGTAGCATTAGCTAAGTGCCTATAATGTGTTCTGGAGGGGACGTGTTGGGGGGTTACTTGTTGGCCTGATAACTCAAAACTGTCCAGGGGTCCTCAAACTTTTTAAACAGGGGGCCAGATCACTGTCCCTCAGACCATTGGAGGGCCGGACTATAGTTTAAAAAAAAAAAAAAGCAATGAACAAATTCACTGTGGGCCCAGGATGAGTCAGCTGCTAAGCACCACAGCGGCAAAAACAATTCGGTGGGCCAGATAAATGTCCTTGGCGGGCCGCATGTGGCCCGCGGGCCGTAGTTTGAGGACCCCTGCTGTAACCCATCAGCTGATCCTCAGAAGAAAGACAAGGCTCTCTCTCCCATAAAGAAACCTAGGAAGCAGTCCCAGTCTGTCCTGTAGGTTCTCTGCAAATCAGATCAACTTGGTAGCAGCCGCTTGGTTGTTTGGAGCGGGGTCTGGTAGTACAGAGGCTAAGTGTGTAGCTGCTTGCAAGAGGCCACCCTTTTGAAGCCACAGTCCTGATGTCACTGAGTCGATCTGTCTCAGAGCAAGCCCATCTCCTTGCCAAGCAGTCTCCACACGGGGTCTCCGTCAGCCAGAATCAATTGGGTGTCTTTTTTTTCTTTATGCCAACTTCCTGCCTGGTGGGTAAATGAAAACCAGCCTCCCTGCCAACAAACTGATGCTGAGTCACAGCAACACTACAGGGTAGCCTCTAACTCTTCATGGGAGTCAAAGTCCCGTCTGTCTCCCCAGAAGTAGCCGGTGGTGTCCAACGGCCCTGCCCATAACCCCACAATGCCTCCAGAGGGCGGTCCCATTGTGTACAGTCAATTGGCCCCACAGGGTTTCCAAGACCGCAATCTCTCCAGAGACTCCCTGGGAACCAGAATCGTCTCTGGGCAGTTGACTGGCTGGTTTTAATAGGCTCTGGTGACACTGCAGTTAAGCACGTGGCTGCGAACCAAAGGTCATCCGTTTCAACCTCCCCAAGCCAGGGCTCCACAGGAGAAAAGACCTGGCCTTAAAAATGAAAGATTAAACTGAAAAACAAGACCCAGGGCCATCAACTGGGTCTCAGATCAAAGCCTGCCCTCTGTGGTAGGGGAGGACAGTCTGGGTGGGTCTTTACAGGGGCACGCTGCCTCATCTCCCTCCCTCAGGGCAGCTAGTGGTTTCTGACTGCTGAACTTTGGGTTAGCAGCCAAATCTCATAACCATGGCAACATAAAGATGGCAGCATAAGGACCCCTGTGGGGCAGCTCTCCTCCATCCTATGAGGTTGAGATGGATCAGAAACCACTCAACAACACTTCACAATCGCAACAGACGTGTTCCAAGAGACAATCAACAAACAAGGGACAAGGCATTCACATGACTGCACATGTTCTAGTTCTTGTGTACGACCAAACAAAACACTGCCCGGTCCTGTGCCAGCCTCACACATGTTCCTCTGCCAGAGCCACCGCTGCAGCCACTGTGCCAGTCCAAGGGTCGCCAAGGGTCTTCCTCTTCATCGTCGCCCCTACGCTTTACCAAGCACCACATCCTGGAGACTCATCCCTGCAATGTCCTTCTCCGAGGATGGGTCTCTCCTGACAACATGGCCCAACTGTGTGAGACGCAGTCTCCCCATCCTTACCTTCTCTCATGGAGGATCGAATACTGGGCAGGAACCAAGTTGATTTTGATGAAAGAGTCGTGGTGCCCAAAGAACCTGAAGACCCGAGGTGATGGGTGGTGTTTCCTGGAAGCTACCACCATGCCCCCACTGCCGCCAAGCATGCTCAGAGTCGCAGAGAGCCCTCCAGGAGAGAAAAGAACCACCCCCTTTGAAAGAACCAGGCTGTCCATCTTGGTAGGAACTGACAGTCTCACCTCTCTCCCTGGGGTCTCTCACCTCTCTCCCACAGGGTCACTTCCCCCCGTGTTAGCTGGGTAAACTAGGGAAACAAATCCACAGAAATTTATATATGAGAGAGTTTTCTATAAAAATATACATTAAGAAAGCATCCCAACCCCATAAGTCCAACATTAGCCCATATATCCAACGCAGATCTACAAAGTCCTTCTCAACCTCACAAAACACACCCAATGACGCCGACTGCAGGAGTAAAGTCAGATCAGGGAGCCTGTCAGCGTCTCAGCACTGGCAGGAGTCTCCACACGGCTGCTCCAGCACCCAGGGCTCCAGCAGGGTAGGTCCACGTGGCTTCTCCTCAGGGATGTCTTGCAGAAAGTGAGCCTTGCCAGCTAAAGCTGGGGACTGGCTAAGGAAGCTGCACTCTGGTCCAACTATCAGAAAGCAAGAGACCTAAGAACTAGAAAGGCGAGCCTCACTGAGCCATTTATCTCTCTGCCCTTCAGGTGTTGGTTGGCACGCTAAACCTTACCTATACCCCCTTAACCACTGTCTCGTGGAGCAGAGGGGTAAGCACTGGACTTCACACCAAGAGGTGGTCAGTCAAGTTCAGAATCACCCAGAGATGCCTCAGAAGTAGGCCCTGGCAAGCTGTTTCCCAAAGCTCACAACCTTGAAGACCCCCATGGCCTGCATTCAACTCTGCCCAGGTTGGGGCGCCGTGAGTCAGGAGGGGCCGGACAGGAGCGGATGGCGACAGTCTTGGGAGGGTGAGGCAGAAGGGCTGTCAGCTGTGTATTGAGATGATGTTGTAAACCAACTGGAGGCCCATAAATAAATAAAGGGTGACACGCAGAAACATGTCTAACAGTAACTGCAGAGGCAGGGCTCCAAACCCCACAGAGTTTGTCCTCTATTCAGGCAGAAATCGAATACATTGACCCCCCCAAAGAACAAAAAGGTGTAAACAATGCTGCCTCTCCCCCAAAATGGCTTTGTTTTGGAAAATCTGGTTCTTTTCCACCTCATCACTGGATCTTCCCTGTGACCCACTATGAATGTTTCAGTTTTTAAATATTTTCTGCTTGCTTTTCGATGGACACTGTGTTAGTCCGGGCAGACCAGAGGAACAAATTCCATAGACACGCATATGGATATATGGAAAGGGTTTATATACAAAAGGAATGTGACATTAAGAAGGCATGCCAATCCAGTCCAGTACAAAGTCTTAAGTCTGATATTAGCCCATATGCCCGAAATCAGTCTACAAAGTCTCCTTCCAACTCACGAAGTCACAGGTCAGTGGGTGCAGAATCCCGGCGCTGGCAGGAGTCTCCCCATGGCTTCTCGCTTCCAGGGCTCAGGGTCCATCAACAGCAGGCCGCTCTAGCTTCAGAGGTCTGGCTCCATCAGGGCAAAGCTGTGTGGTCTCCCCGCCGGTTTCTCCAGCTTCTTGGACACTGCCATCTTGTCTTTTCCGTGACTCATTGCCTCTGAGACTAACTCACAGCAACTGAGGAGATAGCTTCTCATCTCCATGAGAGAAATATCGCGAGATTTCCCAGAAGTCTCAGGAGAAAGCCATGCCCACATAGAGGCCTCATTGGCTACTCAATGGCTATCTCCAGATTAACCAAGCTAGACTCCACCCCTATATTTCAATCATAAAATTAACATAAGCACATGACTGCCACAGACACCTTCCCCTGTTTAATTTAGTCACTGCTTGCTGTTGTGTTTTCTGTATAGGAAATTCTGGCTGGGTAAACCCAGAAAGACAGTAACTGGATGAAAATGGCCTGGGAGCATGCCCGGGAGGTGGGCAGGAAGCTAACAACAGTGAGTCCAAGAGAGAAGAAGATCTAAAATGTATTGTGGTGATGATTGCACAAGTCTTCTTAGTCTAATTGAGCTAGTGAACTGTAGGAGCTCTGCTTGCATAGCGGTTCTGCCTTGGACTGCTAACCACAAGGCTGGCCGTTCGAAACCACCAGCCTCTCTGAGGGAGAAAGACGGGGCTTTCTACTCCCCTAAAGAATCACTGTCTCAGAAATCCACAGGGGCAGTTTTCCCCTGTCCTATCGAGTCGTAAAGAGTCAGCATGATGTCAGTAAGCTTGGTTTGGGGTTATTTAATTGTAGGGGGAGGGAAAGATATACTGGGCTCATGGATGACTTCTTTAGTTTGTCATTAATAAACACGTCTCTTCACAACACTCCAATGTTTGTTTCTACTGTGGCCAACTCTCTGAGAGGTCCACATGGTCCAATGATAGACCCATCTCCCATGCAGGAGGCGTGGGTGCAATTCCCTAACCCCTTCTGTCAGGAGCAGTCTCTCTCTCTCTCTTTCTCTCGCTCTCTCTCTCTCTCTTCCCTCTCTCTCTCCCCGCCCGCCCCACCCCCTCATACTGAACAAGTTTCAGCTGAGCTTCAGGACTCAGATAGTTGAGGGAGAAAGGCCCACTGATCCATAATCAAATCCACAATTCATCGTGGGGATAGCCCAAGGTCCAGGAAGGATTACATTGGGCCTGGGGCCCCCACTTGCTGTCAACACCCACACTCTTCCTAGGCCCCTTTCTCCCTCCCCCCGCCCCTGCCTGCTGTGAGCCCTGTGTGGCCCTCTACAAAGTGACCAGCGGTGATGATCTCCTTGCAGCAGAATGCTCCCCCACTAGAAGCGAGGCTGGTAAGACTATTGCCCACACTTTGGGAATGTTCTTGGCAGCGCCCTGTCCCTGGAGAAGGCCATCACACTCGGTAGAGGAGGGGGTTGCTGGGAAGGAGCAAGACTCCGGACAAGAGGGACCAGCCCGGTGGCTACAATGACGAGCTCACGTAAGGCACTTGGGAGGGTACTTGCAGAGCTGGCCGGTGTCCCCTTCTCCTGCACGAGAGGAGAGATCCTATGAAAGATGGCGGCACCTGCTAATGCACATCCTTCCCTGTATGGTGAGCTCCATGGAGACCCGGCTGCCTGCTTCACCACTGGACCTGGGGCTCCCCGCACATGGCAGCTGCAGGGCTGGGGGGTTGCTAAGTCTGGTGGGTGAGGGCAGCAGGAATCAGGGAAGTCCTGGGAGCGGATGATCCCACACAGACCCGAGAGCTGCCCTCAATCCTATGGTGAAGACAATTGGGCAAAACACTGAATGCCCTCTGGGCAGAGGAGCCAGGAGCCCTGCTGACCGAGAGGGTTGTTTCTTGAGCTGCGAGCCACAGGTCAGCAGTTTGAACCCCCTGGCTTCTCTGTGGGAGAAAGATGTTGTCCACAAAGTAGAACGTAACATGATTTAACCATTGAATTGCAGGACTTGTGAATTATATGCCAATAAAACTTTTTTTTTTGAGGAGAGGTAGAGTCTCAGAAACCCACAGGGGCAGTTTCACCCTGTCCTATAGTGCTGCTGTGAGTTTGTTTGTGCTTTGCTTTGTTGACGAGCAAAACAGGGGAGAACTCCATTCCTTCCTTCCACCCATCCTCTTCAATGTGACGTGTGTGAAGTTTTACAGAGTAGATGCATTTTCCACTCAACATCTCAGACCTGTTTATTTCTTCTCCCTCAAGATGGTTCCCTCCATGGGCCACCCCTCATCCCTCCAGCTTTCTCCCTCCCTGTGGTCCTGTTTCCAGTGCCCCTTCTCTCTTGACTCTCATGAGCTTCAGCATTGCCCTGAGATCTCCAACGGTGGGCTGTTCAAGACCTGCAACCCTCCCTGGGGTCAGTGAGGGGAGAATGCTCTGCAGAGATGGCATTGGCTGGGACCTGGAGCCAGGAAGCAACCCAGCCCCTAAGAGCAAAGGGATGTGGGTGCCCACTGAGAGAGCAGTTAATGCCAGGCGGCTCAATGGAAATCCTGCTCAATGGAAATGGACTTGCTGCTTCTCCAGAGAAGATTCAAGGCCAGGGGGGAAGCGAGTCGCTCAAGGCTGTCCAGCAGGAACCGAGATTGCAGGGTCAGAGACTGGTCCTGTGGACTGTACGGGGTCCAGGTGGTGCCAGGAACTTTGTGTGTGTGTGTGTGTGTGTGTGCGCGCGCGCATGCGTTCC
>PVJH01013986.1:0-58462 GCA_004026705.1 Nesogale talazaci
GAAAAAGTTCTTAATAGGAGTTTGCGATTGAAATATTACATTGTAAATATCCACAATGCCGACCCTTCCTTTAAAACGGAAGCTACAAAGTGGACCTATTTTCAATGCAGAAACAATTGAAGTCCAATTTATGCTCTGTAAGACATTAATAAGTTTTCCAAATCTATTTTCCATTAGAGAGAGAGAATTAAAGTAAGCATTTACACACAAGACTTCGAATGTTCATGGACAAATTCCATTATCTTTTCATTCTATTTTTTCCTGAACATTTTGAAGGCCCTTTATAGACAGCAATAGCCGAGAGATTATCATGAATTTTTCTTTTGGTGTCTCAAGGCCTAGTGTCCTGACTGCTCCGTACTTCTGGGAGGAAGCAGGAAGGTTTGAGAGACCTCCGGCTCATTTATAAGAAAAAGTCATTAAGCACAAGGACACCCAAAGGCTTTGGCCAACATCTGCTCTCGGGTACAGCTGATCCATTACAGAGAATTAAGAGTCCAGAGCCAGGCCCTAAAAGCACAAGAGTCATTTCTGAGAGTAGCTGCGTCTGTGCAATGATTCATCTGAGTTTGCTGATGAACCAGGTGTGTGAGAAATGGACGAATGGCCTCGCCTAGAAAAACAACATGATCTCAATGACAAGGGCTGTTTTCAGGCTGAAAGATTGGATGTTTATCAAGTTTAGAGGAGATGGCTTTTTAGGAAATGAGAACTAAATTATTCAAATAAACTTTGTTCAAAAAGTGAATATCAAAATGAATATTCAGAATGAGAAATAAATTACAAATATTTGAAAGATGACAGAGTCTTCAAATCATAAAATATAGCACAGTATTTTTTGTACTTATTGATTGCCCACCATACCCTATAATATACTTCCCCTATAATATTTTGGTTGCCTTTAATACTTTGAATATTTCCTTGTATTGGTGGTAATTTTAGAATATTCTCTGAAGACAGAAACAGAATGCAGCTGAAACATGGCAGATGTAATTAATGTTAGAGTATTAGTTTAAAAACAAACATTTTTAGCTTCATAATTCATTATTGGTAATGAAATGCAATATGTAAGGATATATGAAATATAATTCCATGCCTAGTTGTACTACTGACTATTGTATGGCTACTGGTTTTATAACTTATGTATGCGGAAATTTTGATGAATTTCACATATTCACACATTCCCTCAAAAAAGAAAATGGTTTATAAAACAATATTTCTTTGTATTTAGTAATTACTGAGTAGCTTCTTTACAGGATAAAATATCCAATGTGTATGGGTATTAGTGAGAATTTACTTCTAAAAATTTTACGTATCAGGGCTGAGCCCCAGGGGCATACGTGGCCTGCAGGCTAGGCGATTCAAATACAGTGGCAGCTCTCAGGAGCAGTGCTGGGTAGCGCCCACGACCACCAGACGGCAGTGATGCCCCCCCAAAAAATTTTACATATCTTCCTACTCCCACCAGGACAGTGATGCACCCCCCCCTAATATATATTTTAAATATTGTTTCTCTGCCAATAATCGTATACTTCAATGACAGGTACAGGGGAACATATTCATATCATGATACAACACCTGGGCCTGCATCTATTTCACATGGTATCAAGGAATTGGCATGATGGGCAGTAAGAATAGTCCTTGACACAACAGTTTCTTTGAGTCACTTTACATTCCTTGTAAAACTCAAACTAAATCCGTTTCCATCTTAGTTTCCTTAGTTATAGCCCTTAATGCAATACAACTCCTAATACAATATAGCCCCTAGCCAATACAATCCCACCCAATACTAGGCAGAGATCGCTAACTGCTATTAATATTTTCAAAGATTATGAATGTGCAATAATAGTGCCTGGATCCCTCCCAAGGCCTTGGAATGCACACACCAATGCATATGAGTGAT
Organism: Nesogale talazaci; assembly: GCA_004026705.1. Classification (NCBI taxonomy): domain Eukaryota; kingdom Metazoa; phylum Chordata; class Mammalia; order Afrosoricida; family Tenrecidae; genus Nesogale; species Nesogale talazaci. Next base: position 1,904 of record PVJH01013986.1, read on the forward strand.
TTGAAGTGTCAATTTCATTATGGCAAATTTTATTTGCACATCAGCCTTTTGGAAATACCAGATCTGCCCACCCCATCATATTGTAGCCATCAACTGGCTTTATGGCTTCAGATTCCAATTTGTGTACATCAACTGCTCTTATAGTTTCTGTTTCCAACCTCAACATGATACTGTTCTTACCATTACAAGCCAGCTTCATCTTTTTTCATTTTGTCTTACTATTTCTTGCCTTCGAACTTAAACTGACTTCATTTGCCTCAAATAAGAGTGAAAACTCTTTGTTCACTAAACTTCGAGTTGCCTTTAATTAATGAATAAACAGTTCATCTTAAATAGTGTTAAGAGATAATGTTTAGGTTATTTAAACAATGATTGATGGTGGCGTTGGGTGGTTGAAAGCTACTCCACTCTGAGAGCCCCATATGCACCAAATGTGACACTCCCATCCACGCTTTCTTCGAGTCCTCACTACTCTCCTAAGATAACACACTTAGAAACATGTTTAAAAACGAGGCAGTAAACTCAACCTGCCCACGATTGCACAGTTCGTAAGTAATGCAAGCTTTGATTGCACTGACACTGACTTCAGTTTTTTCAGTTTAATAAATGGTTGGATGGGTGAGACCAGAAAAATGTCACTGTCGGGGCACCCGACTCTTACTCACATGGCTTAGAATGAGCGTCTCCTCAATGCCCACGAGGAACTCTTCCTCACGACGATGAAGTTTACCACACCCTTCCTCTGAGCCCCAAGTCTATCTGGTTGTCTTATTAAGTCAGAAAACTATGCATAGGAGCTGAGTTCTATATGCCTATTAAATTTGGGGACAGTATAAAGTCCAAGGAAAGTTTATACAGTCTAAATAGTGCCCCTTGGATTGGAAGGCACTCTAAATACAACAGGAGGGAGAGTCACCTCCTTAAAGTAGGAATTAGTTCAATGACATGGAGTGGAATGCAAAAGTCGCTAACAAAAAAGGATCTGTAAATTTGAAAAGGATGGCCTTGGTAATAAAAGTGATGCCGAAAAAAAAAGTGATGCAGGAAACCTCAAGGCAGAATTTTGCAAGACTAGTGACTCTTTCCCTGAAAACACTCACCCGCATCCACCCAACCACAGAAACAGGGACTATACAAGTGGGCCTCACTGGAACATAAACAAGAATGGAATAAATTACAACTATGGAAAGAACATCTCATCGTTCACAGTAAGACTAGGAATCAACTGCAGGATTATCAATAGCTCACATGAAGTTGAAAAAACGTTGAAGGTGAAGAAAATGAAAACAAATCCGTGAGCTAAAATACAACTTTGAGTAAACTCCAACTGAATTTAGAGACCATTTCCAGGGATTGTGCGATAACACCAAAGAACATCATACTCAATAAAAGCAAAATCATAAAAAACAAAGCACAGGAGCAAAAAGAAAGAACAAAATGACCTTCAGAAGAGACTGAAACTTGCTTTTAATCATAGAACAGTTAATAAAATGAAAAAAATTGATGAAGTAAAAAAAAAAAAAAGCAGGATTTCTAAAGGCAGCTTGAGAAGACCAAGTATTCTAAATGAAATGTGCAGAGACCTGGGTTAGAAATTAAAAGGCACTGCAACTCTTATCACAATCCATACACATATCCATTGTATGTCAACCACATTTCTACATTTGTTGCCTTCATCATTCTCAAAACAGTTGCTTTCTACATAAGCCCTCGGTATCGGCTCATTTTCCCCCTCCCTCCCTCACGAACTCTTGATAATTTATAAATTCCTATTTTGTCATACCTTACACTGTCCAATGTCTCCCTATACCCGCTTCCCTACTGTCCATCCCCCAGGGAGGTTATATGGAGAATCTTTTAATTGGTTCCCTTTCTACCTCACCTTTCCTCCACCCTCCTGGTTATCGCTCCCCTCACCACTGGTCTTGAAGGGAAGGATCATCTGTTCTGGATTCCTATTTCCGGTTCCTGTCTGTACCAGGATACATCCTCTGATCTAACCAGATTTGTATGGTAGAATTGGGATCATGAGAGTAGTAGAGAGGAAGCATTGAAGAACTAGAAGAAAGTCGTATGCTTCATCATTGCTACTACACCACACCCTGACTGACTCGACTCCTCCTCACGGCTTGACTTCTCAAAAACCTTCCTTTCCTATCAACAATTCATACACATTTTGTCACATGGCATTGACCACAATCCCCTCAATGTAATATCACCCATTTCCTCTGAAGTCCTTTTCTTGTACTTTATACTGTGGGCACATAGAACTGTGCTCGTAAGCATAGTTTCTGACTTACTAAGACAGATAGATAGGCGTGGGGCTCCGAGGAAGGATGTCCTAAACTGCATGGTCATGAGGAAGAGTTCCTCGTGGGCATTGAGGAGACGCTCATTCTAAGCCATGTGAGTAAGAGTTGGGTGCCCCAACAGTGACGTTTTCCTGGTCTCAGCATGCATTTATTCCACTCCTTCCTTGGTCTTCTGGTCTCCATTCTTTTCCTGTCCTCTCTAAATTGTCCGTGAGTAGATGCTGCCTTTTGATATCAAGTGATTGTTGTAGGGTGTACATACTCCCTAGTATTGTTACCTTTCGGGACCTATTGTTTGGTTGACATCTGAGCTATATGAGTGAGTTTCAGCCTTATCTAACAGCCAATGTCTTAGGAGTGCCTCCAGTCTAGATCCCACTAGTAAGCTGCTTTATGTTCTTGTTTTGTGAGACATTTTATATCAAAATTCTTTAGGAATTTCTAATGTGATCACTTTCAGAACAACTGGTAGTGGTAATTGGGCAACATCCAATTTCTCTGGTCTCAGGATGGTGGATACTGATGTTCACGTAGTCCATTAAACTAATTGTTTTCAATGTGTCAATTTTCTTTTTATTTCCTCTGCATGAGACAATAGATATGCTATAGCTGTTTGTTGAGATGCCAGTTAATACAAAAGTCGATACCGTCTTTGTGGACTATTGTGCCAGTTGACCTCGGTAACTCCTGAGACCATGATCCAGTGGCTCAATTTCAAGGTGTTTATGTTTAAAATGTTTTCATAACTTTATCTCCTATAAATTTACCACACTTGTTGAAACAAAGGTAAATTCACATGCACATATACTCTAACATATATATGTGTATATATATAGTGACATGTATAATTGTACAGCCCCTTACACACACACAATTTGCAATCTACCTACTCATTGATCATGGTTCTTCAAGAATCATCTATGTAAAAATATCTATGTGTTGCTTTTAACTCTTGTGATTCTCCCAGTGTATTTATATGCCATTATTTTTGCTTTGCCAATCTTAGCAATTACTTAGCAATTGTATATTGTCTTCCCCTTCACTGATGACAACACGTCTACCCTCTAGTCGGTTACTTATCCTTGTAAGCACCAAGGAATTTGTGTGAAAACTGTCTCTTGACTTTTTCCAATAGTTAGCTCACACAATATTTGTTCTCTTAGGATTGACTGATGTCACTCAACATAACCTAAAGTACAACATTCTCTCAATTTCACCTAGAGCATAGTGACCTCCAGGTTAATCCATGCTATGAGGTATTTCACAGATTCATCATCTTTCTTTAGAATTCCCTATTACCTGGTGTGAAACAGTTAATCTATGTCATCATTTAGGTGGTTTCCATATTTCTTCTATGGTGAAAAGTGCTGTGTTGAAAACAGATGTGTATCTTTCTAGGTGCATGGGGACATTTATTTCTCTAAGACAGGGACTGCTGGATCATAGGGCATTCCTATTCCCAACATTTCAAGAACGCATCTGATAGTTTTCCATTGTTGCAGCATCCCCCAGCACCATCAGCAGGGTATCCGGTTCCCATCTCTCCACCCCTCACCAAATTTGTTATTTTTAAACCTTGCTATTAATGCTGGGGTGAGAGATCGCAAATGTTTTGAGATGTATCTCTTGAATGGCTAAACAATCGTGAGCATTTATTTATTGGCTGACTGAAAATCTTCCTTGGTGAAGTGTTTGCTCATGTCCCCTACCCATTTTTTTTTAATGAATCATTTTATTGGGGGCTCATACAACTCCCATCACAATCCATACAAACTTCAATTGTATGCAGGCCACAATTTACAAACATCAATTGTATGCAGGCCACATTTACACACTTATTGCCATCATCACTCTCAAAACATCCTCCCTCCATCTAGGCCCCCATCAGCTCCCTATATTTCCCTTCCTCCCCCCTTGAACCCTTAGTAATATACAAACTGTTATTATTTTCATACTGTACACTGTCCAATGTGTCCCAACACTCACTTCCCTGTTGTCCGTGTCCCAGGGAGGAGGCTACGTGTAGATCCCTGAAGTTGGTTCTCCCTTTCCTCCACCCTCCTGGTATTACCACTCCGATTACTAGTCTTGATGGATCATCTATTTTAAATTTCCCAAGTTTCCAACTTCACTGTACATCTCCTGGTCTAGCTGGATTTATGTGGTAGAATTGGGGTCATGATACTGGGTGGGACGCTGCATTTGGTCACTAGAGAAAGGTTGCATATTTCATTGCTACTACCCTGTATCTTAACTGGTTCATCTCCTCCTTGTAACCCCTCTGCAAGAGGATATCACTTCACCTATTGATGGGCTTTGGGTCCCCCACCTGTACTCTCCCTCATTAATAATAATATAATTTTAGCTCTTTGATGCCTGACACCAGATCCCTTCACCACCTCATGATCACACAGGCTGGTGTGCTTCTTCCATATGGACTTTATTGCTTCTAAGCTGAATGACCGCTTGTTTATTCAAACCTTTAAGACCCCCAGATGCTATATCTTTTGGTAGCCAGGCATCATCAGCTTTCTTCACCACATTAGCTTATGCACACATTTGTCCTCAGCGATCATATCAGGAAAGTGAGCACACAATGTTATGCTTTTTAGTTCTTTAAGCCTGATATTTCATCCCTTTGACACAAACTGTGTCAAAGTGATCCCACAAACTGGTGTGCTTCTTCCATGTGGGTTTTGTTGCTTCTGAGCTAGATGGCTGCTTGTTTACTCTCAAGCTTTTAAGACCACAGACGCTCCATTTTTTGATAGCCGGGCACCATCAGCTTTCTTCACCACCTTTGCTTATGCACACATTTGTCTTCAGTGATCATGTTGGAAAGGTGAGCATCTTGGAATGCTAATTTAATAGAACAAAGTGTTCTTGCACCGAGGAAGTACTTGAGTAGCGGTCCAATGCCCATCTGTTGTCCTACTACTAACCCTATAAGTATGCATGTTAATCTACGTCCCCATCATCACTTATTAATATATGCACCTATGTACATACCTGTATTTGAACCTCTATAAATGCCCATTATCCCTCAGTTCCTTCCTCTATTTCCATTTGCTTCCCTCTTGTCCCACTATCATGCTCACTCTCCATTTGGGTTTCAGTATTTTCTGTTACATTAGTCTTAATCAATCCCTATCAGTCTTCTCTCACCCACCTTGTCACTGATTTTGTATCAATTGTTATTCCCTTTTTCCTGGGCTGGTCAACATCACCACCTTTCCTCCTCCTCCCCCTTTCCCATGTCTCCTACCCTGGAACCATCATTCCTGTCATTTTCGCCTCCAGGCCCTTTGTCCAGCCTATCTTGTCTAGATAGACCTGCAGAGGTAACAATATGTACAAAAAAGGCCTCCTAAAATGAAGCAACTGAAGCAAATAAACAATGATAACAACAGCAAGAAAACCCCCCAATGTGTTATATATATATATATATATATATATATATGTAAAAGAATAATTAAAATAATAGCAATATAAAAACCTGTATAAAGTTCAAGGTCTGTAGTTGACCTCCTGGAGTGCCCCCTGGTTGAGTTGGATGGGGTGCCATCCCCTGGCCCCAAAGTATATCCTTGGCCACTCCATCTGTGACTCCACACTCTGTTGCACACTCTTAGTGCTTTGCATTGGTGTGGTTGTGTCTGACAGGGTATAATTTGACCCTGTTTCTTCATCCTGGCCCCGATAGGCCTTGGGTCAGCGAGGGTAGCCATATTTCATGGTGGGACCGGCTGTATAGTCCTCTTTGTGCATTCACTGTTCTGAGTGGGAATATCGTCCTGAAGGCTCAGTGGGGCAGGATGCACGTCATTCTCTCTTCCTCTGTTTTCATTTGTTCTCATGTGCTCTGGTCAGGCATACCTCACTCCCCAAGCTTCAGCTTCAGTGCTGACCTCCAAGGAAAACTCCTCTGGTAGAGAAGTGGCTGCCCCTATAGTTGGGATTTGGGGTTGTGTTCTCAGGTCCCTCCACTGGTTCTCCACTCCATGCTGTCCTGCAGAAGTGGCTGCCCCTATAGTTGGGGTTGGGGTTGTGTTCTCAGGTCCCTCCACTGGTTCTCCACTGCATGCTGTCATGCTGCATTCACATCCTGGGTTTAAGTTTGGTCCCTCTTTCCCTGTGGAGATATAAATAATACGCTCCCCTTTTGATGGTTTAGTGCCCTCTTCCCTTTCTACACATCTGGCCCCCCTCGCCCCTCCCCCTAGTTGGCTACCATATGTAGCCCTAGATTTGATCTGGCCCCTGCCATATTACCTGCGCCTTCTCCCAAGATTTTCTCTATATAGTAGCTTTTTCCTGATGCCCCTTTCCAATTTTAAAATTATTGTTATGCTTACCTCAGTGGATTCATATTGTACATGTCCTTTTGCACTTGGCTAACTTCACTTAGCATAATTTCCTCCAGTTCTTCCCATGCAGTGATGTGCTTCATGCATTCATCACTGCTTTTCAGCGATGCATAGTACTCCATTGTATGTATGTACCATAGTTTTTTAATCCATTCATCAGTTGATGGGAATATGGACTGCTTCCAACTCCTTGCAATTGTGAACTGTGCTGCAATGAACATTGGAGCACAGATCTCTGGTCGTGGATTTTTGCCTGTCTCTTTTGGGTATATGCCCAGCAGGGGAATTGCTGGGTCATATGGTAGCTCAATTTCCATCTGTTTTAGATATCTCCAAATTGATCTCCATAGTGGCTGTACATACCTGCAGGTCTACCAGCAGTGTATAAATGACCCTATCTCCCCACAGCCTCTCCAGCATTTGTTACTTTCTGACTTTTTGAATTGGGCTATCCTTGAGGGTGTTAGGTGGTATCTCGTTGTTTTGATTTGCACTTCTCTTATGTCTAGTGATCGGGAACATTTTCATATATATATATATATATATATATATATGCCACTATGATTTCTGCCTCTGTGAACCTTCTGTTTAACACCTTTGCCCACCTCATCAGTGGGCAGTTAGTTTTGCTTTTTGGAAGCTAACAGGGTATTGTAGATTTTAGTGATAAGGCCTTTATCTGAAATGTCATTGCTAAAGATGTTTTCCCAATCTGTCTGCTCTCTTATTACTTTCTTGGTGAATTCTTTCGATGTGCGCAGGTATATCTTCAGTATATCCCATTTGTTTATTTGAGCCTCCTCTGTGTTTGTGTCCTTCCCTATTTCTGGTAGCCTATGTAATCCCTGTGCCAGTGTTCTAAGGTTGTTCCCAATTCCCTCATTGATGGCCCTAATAATTTGGGGTTTTACTTCAAGGTCTGTGATCCACCTTGAATTTATTCTAGTGCATGGAGTGAGGTAAGGGTCTTGCTTCATTTTTCTACAGGTTGACATCCATTTTTTCCAGCACCACTTGTTGAAAAGGGCATCTGTTTCCCATTTGATACTTTTGAGGCCCTTATCAAAGATCAGTTGTCTGTATGCTTGTGTTTTTATTTCTGGATTTTCAGTTCTTTTACATTGGTCTGAGTATCTGTCATTATGCCAATACCATGCTGTTTGACCACTGTGGCTATATAGTATGTGGGAAAGTCAAGTAAGGCAAATCCTCCCACAATGCCCTTCCTGAGGAGTTCTCTGCTAATTCTGGGCTTCTTCCCTCTCCATATGAAGTTAGTAATCGTTTTTTCCATTTCTTTGAAGGAGGATGGTACTTGTATCGGTATTACATTAAACTTATATAGTGCCTTGGGTATAACTGTCATCTTTATTACATTGAGTCTTCTGATCCACGAGCATGGGATATTTTTCCATTTCTTGAAGTCATTCTTGGCTTCTTGTAATAGTGTTCTGTAATTTTCCTCATATAGATCTTTTGTTCTTTTTGTCAGGTATATCCCTAGATATTTCAATTTGTGCTTGCCTATTATGAAGGGTACCTCTTTTTTTATCTCCTCTTCTGTGGTCTTATCTGATGTGTACAGCAGACCAATCGACTTCTGATTGTTTATCTTGTATCCTGCCACTCTGCCATACTCCTCTATTGTTTCCAGTAATCCTTTTGTGAAACTTTTGGGGTTTTCCATACATAGAATCATATCATCTGCAAATAATGATAATTTCACCTACTCCTTCCCCAGGTGTATACCTTCTATGTCTTTTCTTTGCCTTATGCTGTTAACAAAAACCTCCAGTACAATATTGAATGAGAGGGGACAATGGACATCCTTGTCTGGTCCCCTTTTTCAGTGGGATTGTGTTTGTCTTTTCTCCAATGACTATCACATTGGCTGTTGGTTTTTCATATATAGCTTGTATTGTCTTGAGGAATTTTCCTTCTATTCCCATCTTCTTGAGTGTCTTAAATATGATTTGGTGTTGAATATTGTCAAATGCTTTTTTGGCATCTATGGATATAACCATATTATTCTTACATTTTTTCCTGTCAATATGGTGAATGATACTAATGGTCTTTCATATGTTGAACTACCCCTGCATTCTGGGTATGAACCCCACTTGGTCATGGTGAATTATTTGTTTTATAAACTTTTGTATTCTATTGGCCAGTATTTTATTAAGGATTTTTACATCAATATTCATTAGGGATATTGGTCTGTAGTTCTCAATTCTTGTGAAATCCTTGCCTGGTTTTGGTATCAGTGTTATACTGGCTTCATAGAAGGAATTTGGGAGTTTGCCATCTTTTTCTATGCTTTGGAAGAACTTGTTTAGGGTTGGTGTCAGTTCTTCCCTGAATGCTTGGTAGAATTCTCTTGTATAGCCATCTGGTCCAGGTGATTTTTTGTTGGTAACCTTGATAACCTTGTCTATTTCTTCTATTGTTATGGATCTGTTGAGATTCTTGACATCCATTGGGGACAATCTAGGAAGAGACTGCTTTTCCAAGAATTTGTCCATGTCTTCCAAGTTGTTGAGTTCATTGGAGTAAAGATCTTTGCAGTACTGAGTGACTATTCTTTTGATTTCATTAGGGTCAGTTGTGATATCCCCTCTTTCCTCCCTTATTCTTGTTATTGAAATTTTCTCTCTCCTTTCTTTGGTTAAGTCTGCCAATGGTTTATCAATTTTGCTAATTCTCTCAAAAAATTAGCAGCGTTAATTTTTTCCATTGTTTTCTTATTTTCCCTTTCCTGAATCTCAGTCCTGATTTTTATTATTTCTTTTCTTTTGCTATTAGTGGGATTATCCTGCTGACTCTGCTTTAGTTGTTGTAAATTCTGTGTCAACGTATCAGTTATGAGACGCTCTTTCTTTTTCAGGTGTGCCTGTATTGCAATGAAACTTCCTCTTAAGACTGCCTTTGCTGTGTCCCATAAGTTTTGGTATGTCGTGCTTTCATTCTCATTGGTTTCTAGAAATTTTTTAATTTCCTCTCTGATCTGGGCCAGTTTGCATTCCTTTTGCAATAGAGAATTATTCATTCTCCAACTGTTTTCTCTAGTTCTCCTTACCTTCCTTTTATTGATTTCCAACCTTATGTCAGAGTGGTCTAAGAGTGAATTCTGTATATCAATGTGGTTAAATTTATGTAGATTCGCCTTTTGTCCCAGCATGTGGTCTATCTTTGAGAAAGATCCTTATGGGGATGAATAGAATGTGAAATGTCTTTTATATGGATGAAAAAACTGTAGGTATCTACCAAATCAAAGTGTCTAATTGTAGTATTTAGATCTCTCACCTCCTTGTTGAGTTTTTTTCCGTGACCTGTCTTTCTCAGTGAGTGGTGTGTTGAAGTCACCCACTACAATTGTTGAGGCTATAGTTTCTTTTTTCATCATATGAAGTGTCTGGTTTACATATTCTGCAGGTCTCTCATTCAGGGAATATATATTTAAAATGCTTATTGGATCCTTGTCTACCCTTCCCTTAAGCATTATATAGTGTCCCTCTTTGTCTCTTATTATGGGTTGCACTTTGAGGTCAATTTTATCTGAGATTAGGATTGCTACCCCTGCTTTTTTGGAATTGTTGTTTGCCTGGTATATTTTTCTCCAGCCTTTGATTCTCAATTTTTTTTTTTTCTGTGATCTTAAGATGTGTCTCCTGTAGGCAGCAGATTGAGGGTGTGTGTTTTCTAAGGCAGTCTACTAATCTCTGTCTCTTAAACCCTGAATTCAATCCATTGATATTTAGGGTAATTACATCATCTGTGCACTGTGTTGTCATTTTTTCACTCTTGGATTGGGTGTTTTCCTATTTCCATGGGTTTCTGTCAATGTCTGTTTGTGCTTCCTTCTTGCCTTTTTTCCATCTCTGAGCCCGTTATCTTGGGGGCTGTTATCACTTTGATAGTCTCTGGGTAGATTCGTTCTGTGTGTGTTAGGTGGTTGTTTTTCATCCCCCAGTGGGTCGGTGAGGATCTTTTGTAGGGCTGGGTTCCTTTTGGCATATTCTCTGAGATTTTCCTTGTCTGGAAAGACAATTACTTCTCAATCAATTTTGATAGATAATTTGGCTGGATAGAGTATTCTTGGGTTTGCATGATGTTCCTGCAATTTTCAGAATATGCTGCTCCACTCTCTCCTCTTCATAGTTTCCATTGATAGGTCCGAGCATATTCTCATCTGTTTGCCTTTATATGTGATTGCCCTTTTTTCCCTAGCTGCTCTCATAATTTTCCCTTTTTACTCATAATTGGATAGTTTAACAACTATATGTCTTGGTGTTTTCTTCTTGGGATTTAGTCTAGTTGGTGTTCTTTTGGCCTCCTGCATGGCTATCTAGTTTTCACTCATTAAGCTAGGGACATTTTCCACTAAGCATTCTCTCACTATTTTGGATATTAGTTTTCTTGATGTCTGTGGCAGTCATGTGCTTATGTTAATTTTATGATTGAAATGTAGGGGTGGAGTCTAGCCTGTTAATCTGGAGATAGCCATTGAGTAGGCAATGAGGCCTCTATGTGGGCATGGCTTTCTCCTGATACATCTGGGAAATCTCGCGATATTTCCCTCATGAAGATGAGAAGCTATCTTCCCCAGTTGTTGGGAGTTAGTCTCAGAGACGATGAATCACGGAAAAGACAAGCTGGCAGAATCCGAGAAGCTGGAGGAGCCATCGGAGAGACCACTCGGCCTTGACCTGGTGGAGCCAGACCTCTGAAGCTGGAGCGGCATGCTGTTGATGGACCGTGAGCCCTGGAAGCGAGGAGCCATGGGGAGACCCCTGCCAGCGCCGGGACTCTGCACCCACTGACCTGTGACTTCATGAGTCGGAAGGAGACTTTATAGACTGATATCGGGCTTATGGGTTAATATCGGACTTATGACTTTGTACTGGACTGGATTGGGATGCTTTCTTAATATATAAACCTTATATATAAACCTTTTCCTTGTATCTATATGTGTGTCCTTGAATTTGTTTCTCTAGTATACCCGGACTAACACAATGTCTCATCCTCCGGCAGACTGATAATTCTTTTCATAGTATCAGCCAGGCTTCTAATATTTTCTTCTGCTTCTCTGTTAGACCTGTTAGATTTTTTTTCTCCCATTTATTAATTTCTACTTGTGAGTCCTCTAGGTCACTTGTCCTGTTCTCTGCCTCCTCCATTCTCTAGCAGAAATCTGAGCGTTTACTGTTAGTTTTTGTTAGCTCACTCTTTAGTTCTTGGATTTTCCTTTGGTGCGTGGCCTTTATCTCCTGAATCAATTCTTCTTTCTTCTTTAATGCGTCGCTTAAGAGCTGCATATGTGTTAGTAACATCTTGAAGATTTCTTTATGTGTTTGATCAATCTCCGAATTTTCTGACTGCTGTTAGGTCCAGCTTGTCTTCTTGCATTGGATTTAGTTTCTCCTTTCTTGATACTGTGGAAGCAGCTAGTTGTTTTCTATTTGAATTAGGTGGCATTTTCCTTGGTGTTTTGTGGCCCTGGGGCCTCTCTTTGGGTGGCTGGTCTTACAGCTTTCCTCAGGAACTGTTTGAAGCTAGGCCGCTGCAGATTTGATGTAACGTGTTGGCTGAGCAGGGGTATTAGGTTTAGGGGGTGGTTTGGGGGTTGGGTGATCTGTTCCTGGATAGGGGCACTTGCCACAGATATGTAGGAAAAAATCCTCCGGCACCCTGTGGTGGGGAGGACTGGCTGGCTGTTTGCCCAGGCGACATTGTAATGTGGACCTCTGCCCCAAAGTGGCAATGACGGTGGAGAGTGCCTGCCACTGTGGGGAGTGCAGGTGTTCCTTTCGCTCCTGTTAGAAAGTGTGTCACAGGCGGCAGGGCGCAAGGGTTTAGGCGATGAGTTGATCTTATCCTGGGAAGTGGTGGCGCCCTTATGGCATGCCTGGGCATGGGCCTCCTGGCTGGGGGAGTCTCGGGTTGGGGAGCAGAAGGTGCGGGTCTGCATGGAGTGTCCCCTGGGCACCTGGGAGGTGAGGAGGTCTAGTTAGAGATTTGTGCATGGGCACTGATGCACTGCGGGCCCCTGGGTTCCTCCAGCAAAAAAGGCGTGCAAGTTGCGCCTGCTCCTGGTTCAGAGGAGGGTTCTGAGCGTTCCTGGAGTCCAAGAACCCAATTTGAGAGCCCCACCCTTCCCCGAGTCACCCCCACTCACCGATCTCCAGGAGCCCCAGGCGAGAGCTTCCTATCTGGTCGCCATCTTCAGAAGGCCCTACCCATTTTTTTCACTGTTCTTTTTTGTCAAAATGTTCAGACTAGTTCTGTGACACAAACTTTCCCTCTCTGTATGGACTATCTCCTTACTTTTGGTGACATATTTTGATGCCTGTGTCTTAACTTTTAGGAGATACCACTTACATGGTTTGTCCTCTGCTGTTTGCGGTTTTAGTTGTATACTCATCTTTATGGCACGAGTCATAAAATGTGCACCTATTTAAAAAATCATTTTTATAGTGAGGTTTTATACTTAGATCTTTGACCTAACTTTAGTTTTTGTATATGATGTGAGGTATAAGTCCTGCTTCATTTTCCATCAACTGGATATTAAATTTTGCCAGCACCATTTTTTTTAAAAAAAAGGCCACCTTTTCCCCATTTAATGAGCTTTAGCTCTGTTAAAAATACGCTATCTATGCATATAGTGGATAGATTTTCCTCTAGGTACTCAATTCTATTCCACATGTCTATTTTTTGACTACCGTGTCTGGGGGCAGGTTTTTTATGCTCAGTATTTCTAAAACCAAAAGAACAGAAGATAAAATTTCAAGCCTCAAATTGTAATTTCGGATTTATAGGCAAAACACTGAAGAAAGCATCAAAAGAAGCTGTCATATATATTCACTATACCAAAAATAACTGATCAACATTCAACCATTTCAAGGTTAGTAAATGACTAAGAATAGAGGGTCTTGAAGAAATAAGTCCATGCTACAACGAAGACACTGGTGACATTGTAGGCTCCAAGAATCCACAAACCAAGGCTGCGCCCTGGTGGCCTAGTGATTGTGTACGGGACTGCGGCCCACAGGGTTGACATCCAGTTCAAATCCAGTAGCAGCTCTCCAGGAGCAAGACTGGACTTCCTATTCACGCCAGGGCAGTGAGCCACAAAAAAAGAATCCACAAAGCAGTTGAGATGGTATAACAAATGAATGCAAATGGAAATGCTTACTACTTTATGCTGGGAAACTTGGAAGACAGCTACATGGCCAACAGGCTTGAAGAGGTCCAAATTTGTGACCGTTCCATAGCAAGATAATCCAACAGAATGTGGAAATTATCAAATATCACTAGGAGCACATGCATGTAAAATTTTGACAATAATTCATAAATAATCACAGTACAGCCAGATTCAGATGTGTGAAAGGGATGCCATTGCTTGATGCCAGATGGGTTTGACTGAAAGCACATGACTAGAAAGATGTTTATCTTTGTTTTACTGACTACGCAAAAGAATTTCACTGTGTGAATTTTAAGAAATAATGGATACTATTGAGAATGAGAAAGTCAGAATGCAGAATGTGTCCATGTGGAACCTGTACATAGCCCAAGAGACAGTCACTTTGAGCAATACAATACCATGTGCTTTAAAATCAGAAAAGATAGGCATCAAGGTTATAGCCTTTCATCATACTTACTTAATCTCCATGTTGCGCTATTAACCCCACATGTTGTGCTTTATTAAAAACACAGCATTAGAATTGAAGAATAATAGATAATAATAACCATAAAGAAATAAGGTAGATAACACACCAGTTTTAAAATTTTTTTCATTATTAAAAATCACATCATTAGGAGCTCGTACATCACTTTTCACAATACATACACATACTGTACCTTCACATGTCCACTGCTGTTATCATTCTCCAAACATCCGCCTTTTCCCTTGAGCCCTTGGTATCGGCTTTTCCATCCTTTCCCCTCTTCCGCTGCTCTCCCCTCCCCACCAACCCTCAACACTTTTTTTGGGGGGGCGGGGGGCATCACTGCTCTCCAGTGGTGGGAGGCGGCCCAGCCCCACTGCTGGAATCGAACCTCCGTCCCAGTGGGCCGCAGTCCCGCGCACAACCACTACGCCACCAGGGCTCAGCCCAACCCTCAACACTTTATAAATTATTGTTCTGTCATATCTTCCACTGCCCGACCTCTCCCCAAACCTACTCCCCTGATGCCCATCCTTCAAATAGGAGCTTATGTGTATATCCTTGCAGTTGGTTCCATCTCTACCCCATCTTCTCTCCATCCATCCAGGAGCTCCAATCTTACCACTGGCCCAAAGGGGCCATCTTGATTTCCATCCATCCTGATTTCCATACCACAGCTTTTTAAAAGCATAGATATAACTTCTAAGTCATGGTATTTTTAATCCTTTATATGCAAGAGAAAGCTAACAAGGAATAAGTCTGAAAAAGTTTTTGAATTACCATGTTGGTCAAGAAAGAAAACACCCTAAGCCACCAGGAGAGCAAACATGTCTTGGAAGAAGTCAGAATGGTCAATAGAAGCAAGTATGGTTTTGTTTCAAGTACTTTGGACATGTGATCAGCAGGGAGCAGAGCCTGGGAAAGGGAATCACACTTGGTAGAGTCAGTGAAAATAACTGACTCAAAAAGTAACTTGAAGATTCACTATGAGAGTGGGACTATGGACTCAACCATAGCAAGGATTGTGGGGATGGTACAAAGGCCAGGCAGTTGTGTCATTTTTGTATACAAGGCTACTACGGACCCTGTAAACTTGGAAGGCATAGAACCACCTGAGTTTCAGTTAGTTAAATGGCCATGGTTGTTACCTGGGGGTTGCCACACTTTACTTTCAAATTTAATCTTCATCATTAGATAATACTGAGATGTGCTCCTCAATATCCTCTATTTCCACTTTCCCAGCACTTATATGTCGGGGTTCAAAATGTACAAATGCAATAAAAATGGAGTTTTTCTATGGACTATTTGAAGCCCACTTGTATTTGGCTCAATTTCATCAGAACAGTGCATATCTCTGTCACTGTTACACTTAGCTAACAAGCTGATGAATGAGAACATTGGCAAATAGTTAAGGTTTACGTTAACAGGGTTTCTGGGACTGCAAATCTTTATGGGCGCAGATAACCTCACCTTTCTCCCTCAGAATTGATACATCTGAATTATTATATTGGCAAAGAGGATAGGGCAGTGTTGTACATAGATCTGAGAAGCAAATTGATGGCACCTGAAAACATTCAATGCAAAGTTCCTGCTTTAAACATTGGTCTTCTCTTCCAGGTATACACTAGAATATTATTTTGCTCGTTTTCTTTGCCACAGATATTCTACCAGAGTCTTGCTCCACTGATGACTTCACATGCTGGCTTAGATGACACTGATTAGAAGGCACCTCTAGTCAACAGCCTTGATCTCAATTTGGAGATCACTCTGTGAAGAATGCTACCTGCAACGCCCATTTCAAGATTAAGTCTTCTAGCAGTTCTATCAGTCATTATCACACAATGTATTTCTTTTCTGCTAGACAACAGATATCAAGAGGACAAAAGTTTACATAACAAAGAGTTCAGTAGTGTCAAACCACACCATTTTATCAAGTGTTGATATGAAATTGAATCACTGCTCTTATCTCCCTGTTATTTTTCTTGTGGTCTGGAAGTATCCCTCAACTTTTCTTCTATCGCTTCAAGTCTCTACCTTACTGTTTCTTGCAAGTTAAACACACTGAACCCGGCAATTCTTTTTTGTCTGACATTTTTATTTTACCTTGCATAGGCCTGTTCCATTTTCAAGTATATGTGGCTTTTATCTTTGGAGCAAAGAAGAGCAAAGAAAATCAAAGACAAAAAAAAAGGAAATCAAAGACACATGGAAATCATTAGTCCAATAGGCTGATGAACCCCAAGAATCCCAGCTTCCAAAATCCTGTGGCTGTAGCTAGATGGTATCCATCCACCGCGGCTGACTGCTCTGAAAGGAACTGCAAGAGGTGATCCTGGATAGAGGGAAATAAAATGATGTGTAGAACTCAACCACATAATGAATACGGCTCACTTGTTTGATAGAGATTGGTGGAAACGAGACTATGGCCCCCAACCGCCTCCAAATCTGGAACCAAACCTACACCTTGTGGTCCAACTTTGGGCCAAAAAACCAGACAAGGTCTACTGAAATTCAAGCAGTAACACAAGGGAAGTTAAGTGATGCACTCCTTTGACTAGTCAACCCTGCTAGATCCAAAGGGCAGCATTTGTGCAGGGATAAACTTCGGAAAGCAGGAAGGAATGGAAGCAGTTACACAGGCAGGAAGTGGGAAGAGTGCTGTCTTATGGTGGGAATTGTAACCCATATCACACAAAAAAATATCTATCAATTGTGGAATAGAAAACCAATTTGCTCTATGTACTTTCATCCAAACAACAAAAAGTCAAAACGAAACACCCTCAAACAGTGGTTCTCAACCTTCCTAAGGCCACGACCCTTTATTACAGTTCATGTTGTGGTGATCCCCAACCATCAAATTATTCTCCTTGCTACTTCATAACTGTAATTTTGCCAGTTATGAATCAATGTAAATATCTGATATGCATGATGTATTTTCACTGTTACAAATAGAACATAAATATAATTAAAGCACAGTGATTAAGCACAAAATAATATGTAATTATAGATTGTGAAATATCTATTCTCTTTCTGATGGTCTTGGGTGACCCCTGTGAAAAGGTTGTTCACAACCTGCAGGTTGAGAACTGGTTCTAAAATCTTTTGTTTATGGAAATAATTTTACAGCAAGGTGATGGTCATTTGGGAGGCGGGGCGGGCGCACTGGTTGGTTTTTGTATTGTCATTCTCATTGCGAACCCTGCCATTTTTCTTTATTCTGTATTAAGGTCTGGTTTCAATTTGGGCAAAAAGACTAGGATCAGATTGATTGGAATTTGGCTATTATTTCATGGACTGGCAAAGAAAGATACGTGAATCCTTTACAAACGGACTAAAAGTTGTGGGGCAAAAGACTGGTGGACTAGCAAGCAGTTAGAATAAAAATGACACATCAGCCAACCTTCACTGCAGATGTATGCAAATCTCCCCAACACATTACTACACAGTTACATCAAAGATGTCCAAGTGGTCTTCCCTTTAAAAAAGTCACCAAAGTCACCTCCGTTCTGTACTCTGGTGGCAAATAAATGATTCTGAGGTGGCAGCATAGAGGAAGCTAGAGTGTGTTTCTATCAATAGTATGCTTTTGATGGATCACCACTAGAATTCAGAACATTACCACCTGTCTTATTTTACTGTGTGGGAGTTCATTATTTTTTTAAGAGGAATCTAGTTGGTGTGCAGAATGTAAGAACCCTGGGTATGTAGCAAGAGGTATTTACTATGTCTTTTTATTGTCATCTTGGTCATAATTCTTGAGTTATTGCTACTAAACTGGTCGTGAGATGCACTGCCCCAAATATGCATTTTTGGTTGTAGCAAATAATTGTGAAAAGGGAAATTAAGATGAGCTAGGTAAAAGGTGATCTTCAGTGTTACATTGTTGCTACATATTAACGTCAGTCACTCGATACTGATGGTAGGCATATAATATGGGTGTTACCGTTTCCTAATTAAAAATAAGTTAGTCATCAATAGGTTCTAAAAAATATAATTTCTCTGTGTTGGAAAGATAGTCACACAATTCAAATGACAGCATTGCATATCAAAGATAACTCTTTTACAAGACATCATATTAATCTATAATGAAGATTTCCTATTTTTCAAATAAACACAAAATAAGCCAACTAATTGTGAATAAGTAATAACAACTTTATTTTAACTCGAAGTGCTGAAATGCAAAAAATATTTTCAGCAACAAGATACAAAAAGTATGTATCTTACCATTAACATCAACTGAATAAAAATGAGGCTGAAAAGTCTATTATAAGTCTTTACGCTTTTGTATCTTGAAAATCAAGGACGCCTCCCCACCAAATTAAATTTTAAATAATTGTAGCAGAATTTTTCATTTTCAAAAATGGGACTCACTTAAGTTACATCTTCATTTTAAAAACCGAAAGGCAAAATTAACCTGGTTACAGTATACAATGATAAACTCTAACAGAAAAAGATTTAAATAGAAGAATTCCTTTTCAAACATAAAGTTCACATACTACAAACAGAAGACACAGTGTGGTGATTTCATTTCTAGTGAAGAGAAGTCTTGCGTATGGTAGGCACTCAATATTTGTTCAATGGGACCTAAAATTTACATCATTCCATGACATCTTAAATAGAGCTCTTGCTATGTACATAAAAGGCTTCCAAAATACTTGTGTGTGCTGAAAGTGCTGTCTTTATAATCTGAGAACAGTAAAACAAACCTACCCATCTCCTCCCCTAATTTTGCGAGTTATTTTCATTTTGTCCATCAACGGAAGAGTATGAATGGCTGAGTCAGAACAATTCCCCTCTTCAAGTATGCCTATGAGAAAGCTTGTGGAGTTGGATTTTCACACAATGCTACTGACTGAACAAAGTCCCCATTCTAGTGGAACGACTGGGTAACATCTATGACTTATAGTAAGTCTTACTTTAAATCTATGCACAAAACATCAAAGAGGGCACATACATTCGCAATTCTACTTTCTACAATTTAAGTGCTAACTTAGGGCTGCTGTAAAAATAAGCTAACAAAGTTCATGACAACTTAAGGGAATGCTAATATTTTCAAACTTAATTTTATAGCTGATGTATTAAAAAGGCACTGTTTGCACATTTCATCATGCAATAAACTGGTCACATTTTTGAAAATTTCCTCTATCACTTAACTTGTTCCTCCTAAATAAAGCACATTTAACTGAAATATTTCAACTAACCTGAACTTTTAACATTTAACTGAGTCCTATTTTCAGAAATTCATTCTTTTGAACATACCACACACTAAACAAGTATGCACACGCGTACACACACACACACACACACACACACACGACCACATAATACATGCAAGGATGTCTTCAATGACTATTCCAAGGCAATGACACATGAATATTCAAGGTGTTAGCAGGCCATATTATGGTATCTTCATATTTGTGTTCCAAAATACCGACACGTTAAAATTGTGAGGAAAAAAAAGCACAAATATAATGTTTCTAATTTATACTCTAAAGAACAGTTCTCCAATGGTTAGTCCTATACCATGTAACATTTAAGACCACCCACTACACTGCTAAGGAGAAGCCAGCTCAGGTAACAAAAGGGAACCAAAAGTAGGCAGATAGTTCCAATGGCAAGACTGTTCTGGACAGAATTGGCCTGTATTGAAAACCATGTTTGTGGTCTAAAGTTTTAAAAAAAAAAAAAAAAAAGAAAGAAGAAAAGCTATTAAGAGCACTCACTTCAGAACATGTCAACAGATTTTTATCATTACCTCAAAAACCCACAACACCGAAAATATACATAATAAATTAAAAAAGTCAACTCGCATACAATTTTGTTAGAATGGTAGACATTATATTATCTGAAACATGGACATTTCTACAAATGTGTATTTTCTTACATTTAGAGCACAGTGTCTGACATTTTTGGTAAAAAATGTGCTACCAAACTTAAAAAAAAATCTTTATAATAAAAACCTCAAGATCTGCAATAAACATCAAAGTAACAAAAAGCTGAAATGTTCATAATACCATTTATTACCAAAGTCACTATGGCTAGAGCTTAGATTTTTAGCAGTGAACTGATTCACGATCTGCTTGTGTGCATTTGATATGAAATGGAGACACTAGTATTTTCCTATGACAACAAAATTGCACAGCCTGAGGAAGGTTTTTTTTCTCTACGCAAAAATCTTAAAGTACAAGTGTATGCTTGGGTTTTAACTTTCACACTGTAAACTTAACGGGCCCACTTACAGTGGAGTCGGCAAAGTGAGCTTCTAAACTCCAAAGTATCTGACATAGGATGGAGTCCAATAACAAGTAAAAATCTTTTCTCTAGCCCAGAGTCCTGCAATTTCAAATTTAAGTGAACACACAATGATTCAATTAAATTTCCCAGAAAGTAACTAAGATCTGAATTATAGTCTGTCTAAAACTCGTTAGTTGTAAATAAAATGCTAATTTGACTGTTTCTTTCGAGGTAAATATGAACCACTCTTTTGCTATGTTAGAATTGTGTCATGATAAGATAGCAAAAATAAAATCTAGTTTGAAACAACAAACTTCATTCCCTCCCCTCAATTTTGTCCTAAATTCAAACACTAGACAAATTATACAAATTCTGATCTGGAAAATAAAGTCAGACAGGCAAAGATATAGGCATATGCACTTTTTCCTGTGACACATTTTTCCCTGGGGTCAAACACCAGTCTCCCCTAAGAGGCACACTGCACTCTCGTGGTTGCGATGAGTCAGTGGCAGGGGCCTGACAGCGACTGCTTCTGCTGTTCTGGGACGGAGCAGCCCAAGAGACCACCAGTGGGAACAGCTATGCAACACTGACCACGTGTATATGTTTAAAGCTAAAACGCGTTGGTAATAAAGAACTGGCCCATAAAAAGCAGTTTATGTATATAAATAGTTTATCCTGTTCACATTATGCAGAATTTCAACATCATCCACAATGTCAGTACAGTAACTGAAACAATTACTAAGAAGGTAGGAGTGGAGTGGGGTGGGGGAGTTTCATAGCAGGCCTGATATAGTCTAAGGGTTTTCTCCTTCAGTGAGCACACACACGGGGAAGTGAGAGCAGTGCAGTGGCTGAGAGGAGAGTAGACTGTCCGAGATTTCTTTATTATTCGGGTGTCTTCTCCAAGCAGGAATGAATTCAAAAGTGACTATCTGAAATTCAAACCAATTTAACTATAATCAAGGGCATCCTTTTTGTCTGTTATCATAAACATCCCAGTTGCTTCCATTTGTATTTTAAAAAGTCTTTCAAAAGTTAAGACACAATTAATTATACCTTATAAATTCCCTCAAAGGCGAAAAAAAATATATATATGTACCATTCAGCATATAAAAGTTACACATTAAAAGTGCATGTATATCATTCTTAATTGGCCCACTCATTAAATTTACATTTGGTCATTCTTACTTTTAACATCTACAGAATTCTTCATATAAATGTTAAGTCAAAAAAACCCCAAACAAACAAGCCCCTTGCCACTGAGTCTATTCCAACTCACACATGCCCTATAGGACAGAGTAGAACTGCCCCCTTGGGTTTCCCAAGGCTACAGATCTTCACAGAAGCAGATTGCCACATCTTCCTTCCACAAAGGGGCAGGTGGGTTTGAACGGCTAGCCTTCTGGTTAGCAGCCAAGAGATTCAATTACTATACCAGGGCAGATAAATTAAAAAAAAGACGAGCACAAAATAAACTTTCTTGGTGAAATTTTAACTAACTCCGATCAGTTTTCAATCACTATAAACTTGGATTAACTCACAAAGAAACAACAGCAAAAGTTTACGCTTCTCCTAGTTTGTTGAACAGTTAACATACAAATATCACAAATTGTACTAAAAATTCAGGCCAACTCATTGCATATTTTCCCCCTGAAATGAAAAATAAATTAGAATTGAAGCAGTGTATATTGCCATAACTTACCTGGTATAGGTAAGTAGGTTCTCTTGTATTCTTAGAACTTAGACTGGAGACAGTCTTGGTAACAAGTGTCTTTTAGGAGAACCTAAGTTTTAACCTTTGAAAAGATAACATAGCATAAACCCTATAAAATTCATTTTGCTTTCCTCAAAATAATGGAAGATCCTTTTGAAACTTAATATCTTCAGTTATCAACATTACTGCATTATGGAGCTAGTGCAATCCTGCATAGCCTTGGTCAAAATGACAAGGCACAATACAAAAATCAAAGTATTATATGAACAAGAGAAGTCACTGAAGATAATTTAAGGCCTTGAAGTGAATTAGAGTATAATCAGTCTAATTTAAAGCTGAAGAATAAACCATAAATTATCCACCTGAAAAGTTAGCAATATGCTTTTTCAGTTTCTGTTCTGTGGACAAGAAAACAGAAACAACTCTTGCTTGTGGTTCATGAATTAGAATCCTTCTGGACCGGGAGGAGTAAAAGTCCTTTCCTTATCTCTGCGGTTCATGGGCGAGCTCAGGACTGTTTGAGTCGTTTGCGTGGAATGCCGAACTGCGGACACTGCGCAGAAGCCAGTGCTCGGAAAGCTTCTGCTACCAGGTGCGGGTGAGACTGAATCATAGACTTCCACCCGGCTGTTTCCATTATGTCTGTCGCTTGGCTGCAAAATAAAAATCAGATGTTCATATAAGAATGTTTTTCAAAATGCATGGTTATAGTATCATTTTACCAAAAAAAAAAAAAATCTAGATTTCAAAATGTTTTTTAAATGATTATGTCTACTCTGTGTATTTAAACTATTTGAATTTGTTAAAACAACATCTTTATTTTACTGGAATATCCTGTTGCAATTGAAATGAATAAATTTTTGGACGCTCTATTCCTTGGAAGTATGCGATACCAGTTTCCATGATTCCACTCTCAATGGTCCCATTGCTGCAGCAGCCCCTGCAAGAACTGCTGTTCCCTATCCGCCCCTTTAACATGGGTTTCTCCTGAGGTTAGGGGCCACCAGAAAAGTGGTTTTGACATCAGGGTTACTACCAAATTCTTAGCAAAACTCAAAGTAGCCATTTTCCCAAACCACTGATGCTTTGCAACAAATTTATAGGAATCATGCCCAACATAAAACATGGTTCAGACAGAATGGGCTTAAGGAAGGTCAGGAAGACCCCACAGATGAATTTAAGACAGAGAGGACAGTTCATAAGATGAGGGCAACTGCTTTCTTAGATTCCCAAAGGCATAATCTTCATAGAATCTCTTGAAAGACATAGGATGGTCACGTGGCTGATTAGGGATTTTTAAGAATATGGAGTACTGTACTTATGAGCAATTTTTTTGTTTTCTGTTATGATAAAACACCTCCTTCTCCTTGGGAGTATAGCAAGGGCTATCCTATAAATTTGTCATTGGGAAACTCACCCTTCTACCTTAAAGTCCTCATCTTACCACTGCACACTTCTTTTTCACAAAACTCAAAGAACATTAAGAAGGAACACAATTTTTTAAGCTCTTTTGTTAAACATGTCAAAATGTTGCCATTTTAACATGACGTACACAGAAGAATGCAGAATTCTTCAGGCAAGGCTTAGAGAGAAGAAAGCACAACGACAGCCTTAAAGTATAGAAAGAGACTCAACCACAGGCCCCAAGCTCACTTGGCCTGCAGCTCCTTTTCAGGAGAAAAGTTACTGGGGTGCCCGTGGTCCATAATCCAGGACAAGGTGTAGACACCTGCTTTTACAACTTACTTGGACTGTTCCAGTGCTGCCCTACCCCGCACTTAGGATAACACGTGAGGAAGGATATTCATGACGCAACAGCTTTACATGTTTTTGTTCATAAAGGCTGCTATTATTTTGTAGCAACACTTTTTGACTTATGCTTGTACAACATGATCTCTCTGAGCAACATTCTTACTTCTTCCCATTTTCTTCTTTCCTGCACCTACCATCCAGATACTATCCAAGCTTTGTAGATTCTGTTCCAAAAAGTTCTGATATCCTTCAACTTTACTTTAGTCCCTCCATCACCAAACCAATTTACATGTCAACTTTCATATTCTTCCCTTGGAGTAACTGGTAGTTTCAAAATGTTGAGCTTAATACTTAAAAGAAGCTCTACCAAACCTTTTGCCACTCTCCCCGCAGCATCCCTTCACCTTTCACCTCTGGTCTGAACTACTCCAACAACGTGTGAATTGGAACTTGCCCCTCATCTCCCTCCACCCCTCGCCCACAAACCTCCACACTGTTAAGGACAGGCGTCGAAACTCAAACCTGAACAAGTTCAAGCCAAGGTTACCTGGTTTTAATGATTTCCAACCACACACCAAATAACATTTCAGAGCCCTATGGCCTTCTAGAATCTGATCTGTATCTGCTCCTACAGTTTCTTCTCATAATGTGTCTCAAATCCAGCTCAGGCCGTTAGCATCATACTTTCTTATTGAAATTATATTTTAATGTCTATTTATCTGTTGCTACCCATAAACTCTATGAAAGCGGAGAAAGCATGGGCAACGTAATTATCTCTCAAGTAAATGAAAATTGCTGCTTCCAGTACTTGGGCCCATGCTATCCTACTAAACCACCTACTTTCCTAAATGATTCCCACTCCATTTCATGTTTAAGACTCAGCTCAGTCATCTCCAGGAAGCTACCCGTAAACCTGAAGTCACATGCCTTACCACAGCTTCGGCTATCACATTGCCTACCACCTTATGAACATCACATTTTCAGTATCTTTACAATTGTAATTAGTTGCATAGAAACACTGATAACTCACTGTATGTTACAGTATTTTCATTTTTCTAATTAACAACTTTTAAGCAATATTTTTTTTACAGTCATGTACACACAGGAGATTCAAAATAGTGGGAAATATTTTTAACACAAAAAGATGTTAGGTTGAAATAATTGATATTTTCCTCACAGCAACATTTGAACTTGAAAATGGTGTTAAGTATGAAAAATCTAAGATGTATCATTGAGTTACTGTCCATATTATCAATAGATCCAGGGTGAAAAAGATGTATTAAGTACTTCACCCTTTACTTTACAGTTTTCGCAAGGAGAAGGAAAGATCACATTTATGGTGCTTTTGGAAGATTATCCAAGTATTGCTGCAAAGTAGTTGGTGAAGCTAAAAAGCAATAGGCTAGCATGCAAATGTACATGCATTCTAGGCTTCTCCATAGGGCACACTAATCATGGGGGGAAAATGAAAATTTTCTGAAGAGGCAATGATTAAATCTGTATCAGTCCAAAATATCTGAATTTACATATATTCCATACAAATCTATCTGTAAGCAATTAGAGCACTCCTACTTCATATAATCTCCCTAAAAGCTTACTTCCAAGATTCCACTAGTCTAATATATTGTAAAATAACATCCTTTTCTTCATGTGACTGATTCAAAACAATTATCGAGACTTGCATTTTTTGTATGTGAAGCAAAGGCTAGGTAAACATTTAATCTCATTTATGCAGATCAACTTTAAGCGAGAAATTGATGTCATCTTACTTGCTGTTCCAGTTTTTCCCATCTTTACACCCAAGCTGCCGAAGTACACTGCACCTGCATTGAACATTGAAAAAACACTTAAAACAACAACAACAAGATCTGACAGAAAGATGTTGAAGGCTCCATATCCACTGAGAAACAAGCATAGCTCACCTATTAATAAAATCTATGGCTTGTGCTTTCAATTGTTCTGCACTGTGCAAATCTGCAAGGACGAGGGTGTCAGCCACGTTTTCTACTGAGAGGTTGCTGCACAGAGCTTCTTCACACATGACCTTCAGACGTTCCAGTGCGTACTGTCCAAAAGAAACATAGACCATTAAACACTGGCTCAAATCACTAAGCATTCACATACAAACTTTTAATTTAGGAGTTAAAGCAGACGGGCTCTAGGAACTGAGTGTATATAAAAGTCTTTAAAATAATTTCTTTAACCTAATGTAATGTTAATGGATATGTTTAAAAGACTCACAATTTCAAGGTGCTTAAGTACAAACTATGGTCTCGATTTTCAACACAAGGTTTATGTGAAAAGTTTCTATTTTTATTAAACAGTCTCTCCAATAGTATGTGTACTTGTCTTTTATACTATTTTGACCAGTACCACTCAGATACTCTACATGTTGCAACAGCTCACTCTTGAAGAGTTTACTATTGATTAAGCTAAACAAACCCTATTCATTATCACGGAAACTCCTTAGGCCTATTATAGCTTATGTTAAGTATTTTAATAGGTTTGTTGGGATAAAATTAATATGTAAGAACAATACAGGTTTCAAGTTTATATATTGTAGGTTACGTCTGTGATATGTGTTTATAGAAAAAAGGAATAGGAAGAGAATTAATCCATAAATTTTTTAAAATCCTCTCAAATGCATATATACCCACAAAAACAAACCTTCACAAATCAAGACAGTGACTACAACCATCATTCTCAAGTTCCTTGCTAGCTCATTTTTTTTCATCCTGTTGCACAATAGATAACACATCTGATATATTTTCTATCACTATAGATTAGCTTGCTTTTCTGAAAGTTACTATCAACGGAATTAAATAGAATGTTCTCATTTGTCTGGCTTCTTCCCCTACATATTTTTTGTTTGTTTGTTTGTTTTGTGGGTATCACTGGCTTTGGTGGTCATGGGCACTATCCAGTGCTGTTCCTGAGAGCAGACGCTGGATTTGAACTGCAAAGCCTTCGGGCCAAAGTCCCTTAACCATTTACGCCACCGGGGCTCAGCCCTTGTTTTTTGTTTTGTGGGCATCACTGCCCCCTGGTGGGAGTAGAAGGCTCAGCCTTGCTCTTGGAGAGCTGCTGCTGGATTTCAACCACCAACCCTGTGGGCCGCAGTCCCGCACACAACCAGTACGCCACCGGGGCTCAGCCCGGCCTACATATTTTTTTAAAATCATTTTATTGGGGGCTCATACATCATTTTTTTGGTTGTTGTTTTGTTTTTTTTTTTGTTTTTTTTTGGGGGGGGGGGCATCACTGCCCTCAGGTGGTGGGAGTAGGAGGCCCAGCCTCTGCTCCATGGAGCTGGAATTGAACCTCCATCCCAGTGGGCCGCCGTCCCGCGCACAACCACTACGCCACTGGGGCTCAGCCCCCCTACATATTTTTTAATAATTGTTCAGAGATTCATGCCATGTTGCTTTAAAAAAAAATCACTATCTACTTTTTTATTGCTCAGTAGTTTTTCCACGGTTGCCATGGAGGGTATTCTGGCTCAAAGCAACTCTACAGGGCAGGGTGCAGCTGTCCACGGGTTTTCCAAGACCGTGCTCTTTAGAACAGCAAACTGCTGGATCTTTTTCCCAGCGAGCAGCTGAAATTTAACTGGCAACCATTTGTCTAGTAGTCAAGAATATAAGCACTTTATCATGCTATTAATATATTACAATTTACTT
Source organism: Nesogale talazaci (assembly GCA_004026705.1). Taxonomy (NCBI): domain Eukaryota; kingdom Metazoa; phylum Chordata; class Mammalia; order Afrosoricida; family Tenrecidae; genus Nesogale; species Nesogale talazaci. The sequence continues at coordinate 29,627 of PVJH01013986.1, forward strand.
GTTGATAAGCATGTGGGTTATTTCTTCTTTGGGCTACTTAGAAGAAGGTTGCTGTGACTATTAATATGCAAGCCTTTGTTTGGAATATGTTTTATTTCCCTGCGAGTAAAACCCAAAAAATGAAATTATATGATCTAATATAATGACCATTTAGTTTTTTAAGCAAGTGGCAATCAGTCATGCTGTAGGTGCCATCAAAGTCAGTTGTGACTCACAGTTACCTACGTACATAAGTGCAAGGAGAACAAGAGAATACTGCATTAGTGCATGGTATGAAATCATGGTGGGTGGGTGGGGGTGGTGGGTGCTGTATTCTTTCACCCAACTTAACCTGTGTTGTACCATTTTACATTTCCTCCAGCAAAACATGAGACCTGCTTCTTTCACATCATCCTTGACTGCACTTGGTGTAGTCCCTTTAATTTTAGCCAGTATAGTAGATGTGTGAAAGCGCTGATAGCTATAATTTGTAGTTCTCTAATAATGAAGAGCATCTTTTAATATTCTTGACTTGACTTAATGTATGCTCAAATGACATTACCAAGTAAGTTTTGGATATATGCACTGTAAATTTTTCTTCCAGCCTCATTTTCCAGTGTCTTTTGAACTACACACTGTTCCTAATAAGCAGCATATATTTGGGTTTTGCTATTTTGTAATCAGACAGTCTATGCTTTTGATGTTTGCATTAAATAAAATGGTTAGATTTAAACTTGTTGTATTGCTGTTTGTTTCCTCATATTACTCACCTTCCTTTGAATTGACATTAAAAAAATCATTCTATGCTAGTCTATTAGCTGTAATTTCTTGTTTTTGTATTTTCAATAATTTGTTTAGCACTCATCAAGCTCATTGATATTTTATCAACAAACTCTAATAATTTTACATTGTGTTATTTCTCACCTCAAGTCATCTAATTTGGGTTCTCTTTATTTTAAATCCTCCAAATCTAACTTTTGAGCATCTAAAATATAGTCTAAGAGTGGTCTTCTAACATCCGTTGGCTGTACACTGACTTCAACTGATTGTTTTCCTCTTTATGTGCTGCTGTGTTTAACTGTTTTTTTTGCATTTTTTAAAAATCATTTTATTGGAGACTCATACAACTCATCACAATGCATGCATACATCCATTGTGTGTCAAGCAAATTTGTACATTTGTTGCCTTCATCATTCTAAAAACATTTGCTTTCTACTTAAGCCTTTGGCGTCAGCTCATTTTTTCATTGACATTTTTTTCAATAATTTTATTGGAGGTTCTAACAGCTCTTATAACATTCAATACATCTTTTGAATCAAGCACATTTGTACACACGTCATCTTCATTTCCAAATATTTTCTACTTGAGCCCTTGGTAGAAGCTCCTCCCCCCCTTTTTTTAAAAAATCATTCCATTGATATTTTTTTTTTGCATTCTTAATGATTTGGGGGTGGGGGGCCGCATCACTGCCCTCAGGTGGTGGGAGTAGGAGGCCCAGCCTTTGCTCCGTGGAGCTGGAATAGAACCTGCATCCTAGTGGGCCGCAGTCCCGTACACAACCACTACGCCACCGGGGCTCAGCCTGCATTCTTAATGATTTTTGATCACATGTCAGGCATGGTGAATTTTATGTCGGTGAATTTTATGTTGTTGGATGCTCCACAACTTAAAATGAAATATATTTTACCCTTATTCTATAACAGTGTGTAACTTGGAGGTACTCAAATTCCTTTGGAAGAGTGGGCGGGGGGAGACATCAGGCAGTGTCAGATAAGACGAAACAATAATAATTTATGAAGTATTGAAGGTTGGTGGGGGAGGGGGAACATGGGTGGAGGGGAAAGGATGGGAACCTGATATCAAGGACTCGAGTGGAAAAGCAGATATTTGGAGAATGATGACTGCAACAGGCATGTGAAGGTGCTTGGCACAATATATGTATTGTGAAAAGCGATGTATGAGCCTCAATAAAATGATTTAAAAAAACTTAGGCAGGATAAGAGCAACAGGTATTCTAGAACTAATTATGCTTTACTACGGAGAGGTTATTATGAAGCAACACTATTCTTAGTACCCTATTCCATGACCCATCAAGTGAGGTTTTGCTGTCGGCAATAGTCTTTTGTAAGCATCAGGCATGGCTCTATGGAATTCATTCAAAGAATGCATTCCTCAGCCTGGGTAACTTGCTAACACATTTGCATTAATGAATTCTCTGCTAAATATTTCCAAGGAAAACCTTCTGAGCAGACTTTCCTTTCCAGTATTTTGTCCAGCAAACTCAATCCTCTCACTGTGCTCTTCCTGGAATCTCAGCTCTCTGTCACCCAGCCTTGGCAAAGTACTGTGCTGGGTCAATCACAGGCTCCCCAGGCATTTAGTGCTCTTGTTATCACACATCCAGTATCACAAAAACCACTGTTTCCCGTATATCTGGCTATTTTCCTTGTGCATTCCTTTTTAAAATTTACAGAGGATATGTTAATTTAGTTCCTGTATCTGACTTGATCCATAATTATCTTTATTAAAACCAAGTTATTCTAGAAAAGGGATTAGGCAGGATCTTAGTTATCTAATCATGTTACAAAAGAAATATCACAAGTGGGTGTCTATAATACACAGCAATCCATCTTTTTACAACTATGACTAAAATTCAAATTGGGGGTACCAGCTCAATGGGAAGGCTTTCCTCTTGATTGGCAATAGGGGAAGGAAGGTCCATGTCTCTTTGGTTTCTGCTACCTGGCACCTTGGAGATCCCTATGTGGCTTGGCTCCTCTCCTTCCATCTGTGCTAACTTAATCTGCTTCTGCTGTATTGAGAGAGGTTTGCTCCAGACACTTCCTATACTAATACTAAGAAAGCCCCATCCTAAATGGGATTCTAATCACAGAACTAGGGATTAGGATTTCAGTACAGATTTCTTATGGTCCCTATAGGCATAAAATGTCAACTACACAAAGTAGTAAATTTGGAAATTCTGTAGTAACAGGATAGGGGTTTTTAAGAAATTGAGAACAAAAGAGGGTCAATAGATTCTGGTGCTCCCATAATTGATACTCAAATATATTGCAGAAACAAGGTCATTAGTTTTACTGACTAATGTTGACAGGACAGGGGTAAATTTAACAGAAAGAAAATTTATAAGAGAGACTTACTGCTGTTTTGTTTTTAAAGCTAATATACTTTTACATAAGAAAAGACTGCTAACAAAAAAGGAGAAACACCAGAAATAATGAACCTGACTGCAAGCATATTGCCCAAAAGGTAGTTAAATATTTACCTAGTAGGCAATATTCCCACCTCTAGATCAGCAATGGGCACTGTTGCACACCATCTTTTCAGGTAGTGCTTTCCCTAGATTTGGGTAGTATGCTCACATGCATGCATATGCAAAACAGTTTATTAAAAGCCAAAAATCTAAGAATTATATATTCACATGTCAGCTGGGTTCAAATTAGTAAGAGAGATCAATTGGGTAAGCATTTTCTTAAATATTTTAATTGTTTATGAATCTGACCTATCCTACCTAAGCAGCTCAAATGGAAGCTGTCATTTTAGAGATAATACAAAGAACAATTTTCATAGTCTTATATTGAGTTTATGGACTTGCTACTGAGTCTACTGTCTTTTATAAGTAATTTCAATGATAAAGTACATAGTTTAAATATTTTGGCGTTTTTAATCATTTTTGTTTAAAATACAACAGTAAGTATTACTAAGGAATGAACATGGCACCTTTATACACAATGCTGATGACTCAGTTCCACTTTAAATATAAGATTATTCCACGGCTGTAGTTCCATAAATATCTCAAATGTCATGCATCTAAACTACAAATTCATGGATAGTAAATATATCTTAATTTCCAAAACATACCAATGGTCTGGCTTGTCAAGGTATATATGTGTGTGTGGATGCATCACAGTTATAACTAAAAAGTTGATAATAAAATTAAAATGAGTTTTGAACCACTGATGACATGGAACATAACTGAGGCCATCCAAAGGAGATGTGTTTGTTTCACTCTTTGTTTTACTTGAATACTACCTACTGGGCATTCCTGGGTGACACAAATTGTTAAAAAACTGGACTAACACCAAAAGATTGGTACACTGGTTTACACTCACTGACCACACCTCAGAAAAAGGCTGAGTGTTTTGCTTCCAAAAGATCATGGCCATGAAAACCTTATGGAATCCTTTTGTGGAACACGGGGTACCCACCCTGAGTCAGAGATGGCAGGGATGTTGCTGGTACGCACTCCCCTGCTCCCTTTTACATAGTGGGTGTGGCCCATCAGCTGCACAGCCTGAAGTTTTTTATACTTTGCATCCCCTTTGTGCTTTTCTAGAACCATGTGCCCAGTAGAGTGACTTATGTGCTCAAAAATGGTTAACCAAGAACAATGATTTTGCAAGAGTTAAATAGAGGGACATGGCATACAGCTTAAAGTGGCAGTTCTCAAGCTTCCTAATGCTGTGCAACCCTTTCATATAGTTCCTCATGTGTGTGGTGACCCCCCCAACCACAAAATTATTTTCACTGCTACTTCATAACTGTAATTTTGCTACTGTTATGAATTGGGCGAGCCTGGTGAAAAGATCACTCGACCCCCAAAGGGGTCGAGAGCCATAGGTTGAGAACCCACTGGTTAAAGCAATAGTTTGGAGCAATGGTTCTCAATCTTGACTTAACACTCAGAATCACTTGGCAGCTTAGGTATTGATAGTGGTTGAGAGTGGAGGTGGGGTGGGAGGGGCATGGGTCTTAGTGGTTTTTGTAAGAAGCTCCCTAGGAGGGTCAAATGTGCTTTCATGATTAAGAACCACTGACTTCATGATTTTCTAGTATTTTTATATTTGCAGCTTCCCTAGTTTCATGACGCACTGCTACAAAGCACGATTAAATTGACAATAGCCTCTTTCCTCTACGTTGAAAAGCAAAAGAACCACAAAAAACAGAATTACACAAAATACTCAATATTCTGTTCCTCTTTTAAAAAAGGCCATATAGTATCATATCATGATTTTAAAACAAAGAGCACTGAGCAGATTAAAGATAATCTGGAAACAGCAGCAATTTATATACTACTGGGCATGTGTTCTTACAAAACGGGCAGTCAAAACTATTTTTACAGTTAAACGTCACATGAAATATTGACTCTCCTCCATGTGCTCTAATTGGCTTATTTATTTTTACATTTCATGGATTCAAAAAAACAAGACAAAACAAGAAAACCCTATTTCCATATTATCCTACTGTACACTAGTTGTAAAATCCTCAAAGGTCATCTACAAATTAAGCCATCTACACAGAGCACTAGTTAATCCAATTCTCCAAGTTATTTGAGGTATTCACTCGATGACAGCTTTCTATATACATTGGATTTGAGGGTGATTTTCAGCCTTCTTAAGACCTAATTTACTTACTTTGTCTGCAGCTGCTAACAAATTGTCAGCCATTTTGTCAAGGTTTGGTGCTTTTCCTGTGTAAACGAATCTCATCATTTCTTTAAAAACCTCAGGGTCTACATCGTTTATTTCTACTCGATTCTGTTATTTAGGGGGAAAAAAAAGGGAGGGGGGAGAAAACATGGAAAAGTTGTCTCTAAAGAACTCACACATAAATGAACCCAAGTAAATCTTGGATGGTGATTTAGAAGCCCCGAACACCTCAAATGTCCACATAGAGATATTTATAAATACGATTCTAAAATTGAGCAGAGTAATTCTTTAGTAAGCTCAGCAGTGAGAGCGAAGCAGGTACATCTAAAGCGAGACACACACACTATGGAGGTGAGAACTATGACCAGTTGGAGAACCCACAGCCACATCCGTACTTGGACCAGGTGTGTATTTCCCTGTAGGAGTATAAGTCCCAGCTGCTCAATTTAAATCAGTTAGGAAAAAAAATTATTGTGGGCTAAATAGAGCCATATTAGAATTTCTGAAGTAAAGGATGATTGTATTAATTGAGCATTTTTTAAATTTCTAAATTCTAATATAATGCTGAAGATCCCCTAAACAATGATTGTATAAACAAAATTAGGTGCTCAAAAAGAACTTGTCATCTCAGAAATCTCTTTTGTAACAATGGTAAGCTTACTTGAATTGAGATCTACTCTGCCCAAAGACTCGTTTTTTTCATCTGTGTCTTTGTATTTGGTCCCTTCTCTCCAGGGACCAACAAACACTAAAGAATATTTCTGGGGCTGAGCCCCGGTGGCGTAGTGGTTGTGTGCAGGACTGCGTCCCACTGGGATGGAGGTTCAATTCCAGCAGTGGGGCTGGGCCTCCTACTCCCACCACCGGAGAGCAGTGATGCCAAAAAAAAAAAGAATATTTCTGATCATTTATTGTCAATAACTTCTGACATCAATGACATCTCCCCAATTGAAAGCTTATCAAGAAAGCTGATCAGAGCCCTTGCCCAGACTAATCATCAGAGGAGAGAACAAAGCTATTTCCTCATGATTTCTAGTTCTACAGCATGAACACAGGGGACTCTCATGAAGACATTCCGGAGTTGTCCAGCTAGCCACTGTACAAACAACAGAAATTTAACTTCTGACTTCTATCTTGAGTACATTTTACCTGTGAAAACTTTCTGACCTCTAACCTGAGTATATTTCACTGTGAAAACGAAAACATCTGCAGAAGTCAAATAGGTTAAACACGGTTTTAGTGACAAAAAGAATACCGATATTGTGCTTCTGGGAAAAATTCCAAAAATCGATTCATGTAAGTCTGGAAGCAGGGAATATACAGTTTTTAACTAAGGACCTCTCCAGGACAGTCCTTTGAGAACCACCCCCCACCCCCCACCCCACCCCCCACTGCGTGGTGCTGAAATAGCTGCTATTTTGTATAGTTACTGAGCATTCACTTGGTACTCTTAATAGTCTACAACAAAGACACATTCTCATTCCATCTTTCCACTGGTTTATTCCCCTTTTCTTACAATGATAGTATGAGGATGAAAATATGCAGTTACCTTTAAAATTCCCATTTTGTTATTCTACATTTGCACAAATTCAATATTAAGCCTTTCAACTATATTTACCTTTTTGCTTTCTTCCATCTCATGTTCAAACATTGCATTAAAAACGGGAGAACGAGCTGTAACAAGATTTAAGCACCATTATTTAATGCACAGTTTTATGGTGGAGGGAAAGACTAATGATACCACTCAAAAGTAAAAAGTACCTGCAAGCACAGATTTATGTGCCTTGAATTCTTGCCCTTTTACAAAAAAACTGCAATCCGTGAATCTTGTATTTTCCCAGAGATTACCTAGATCTTCTGCTAGTCGGCACTCAGGTACCTTCAAAGTGTTTGTATTAGTATGTCCTGATATATTCACTGAATCTTGAACCACACTCACCTAATTAAAAAGACAGCAAGAAAAATGTTTTCACAAACTGACTTCAATAATATGTTACTGTTCGTAATTATATTTACTCTATGTTTAAAATTATTCGAAAATTTCAATGTAACCTGGAGTTAAAAAAACCCTACTTTCTGGAAACTGTATTGAAATATATAACTTAAGGGAGAGAACTAATATAGAAAAAAAATTAGAAACACAGAATTTCCTTCATTGGTGAAATATTATATTAATAGCTTATCAGTTAGTTGGAATGCTTCATTAACAGCCATTTCTCAACAATAAAATATATGCCATGCGACAAGAAGAAGGTAAAAAGAAATAGAGGAAAGAACTTGGGGGGGGGGGAGGTCATTTATAGAGGTCTAAATACAGACATGTACATAGGTGAGTATATTTATATATGATGATAGGGAAGTAGATCTACATGAATATACTTATAGAGTTAGCAGTAAGACAGCAGATGGGCACTGGGCCTCCACTCAAGTACTTCCTCAATGCAAGAACACTTTGTTCTACTATATTGGCATTCCATGATGCTCACCTTCCCTACATGATCACTGACAACAAAAGTGCGCATAAACAAAAGTGGTAAAGAAAGCTGATGGTGCTTGGCTATCAAAAGATGTAGCATCTGGGGTCTTACAGGCTTGAAATTAAACAAGTGGCCCTCCAGCTCAGAAGCAACAAAGCCCACATGGAAGAAGCATACCAGCTTGTGTGACGAGGTGTCAAAGGAATCAGTTATCAGGCTTCAAAGAATTAAAAATCTTAACATTGTGTGCCCACCTTCCTGATATGATCTCTGACGACAAATGTGGTGAAGAAGGGTGATGGTGCCTGGCTATTAAAAGATAATAGTGTCTGGGATCTTAAAGGCTTGAAAGTAAACAAGCAGTCAACTAGCTCAGAAGCAACAAAGTTCACATGGAAGAAGCATGTGATCATGAGGTGTTGAAAGGATCAGGTATCAGGCATCAAAGAACTAAAATTATATCATTATAGATGAGGGAGTACAGACTGGGCACCCAAAGCCCATCAATAGGTGAAGCAGCATCCTCTTATAGAGTGGTTTCAGGGAGGAGATGAGCAACTCAAGGTACAGTGGAGCAACAATGAAATATGTAAGTTTCCTCTAGTTCTTAAATGTTTTCTCCTATCCATTATCATGATCCCAATTCTACCTGACAAATCCAGCTAGACCAGGGGATGTACAATGGAGCCGGAAAAATGGGGAATCCAGGACAGATGATCCCTTCGGGATCAGTGGTAAGAGTGGGAGGATGGAGGGAAGGTGGGGTAAAAAGGGGGAACCAGTTACAAGGATCTACATATAACCTCCTCCCTGGGGTACAGACAACAGGGAAGTGGGTGAAGGGACACATCGAACAGTGGATGATATGACAAAAAAAATGATAATTTGTAAATTATTAAGGGCCCATGGGGGAGGGGGAGTAAGAAGGGAAGGGAAATATGGGGATCTGATACTGGGGACCTAAGTGAAAGAAGGATATTTCGAGAATGATGATTGCAACAAATGTGTAAATGTGGACTGCTTACAGCTGATGAATTGATCGTGATAAGAGTTGTATGAGCCCCCAATAAAATGACTTAATCTGCCATGCAAAACAGTTCAAAGATGTCCTATATCCTACTTAAAACAAACAAAAGTCTGCTGTCATCTAATTGATTCAAATTCACAGCAACCTACCTACATAAAGTTTCTGAGTCTATAAATCTTTACAGTAGATACCCTATTGCTTCTCTCACAAAGAGGCTGGTAGGCTGGAAGTCAGACCTTGTCCAATATTTACCTATCAGAGCCATATGGGCTCAGCCTCCTACTTATGGTAAGTGGCAAATGGAGTCTTAAAAGGCCACAGTCATTTAACATACAACTACTAATCCCTCCCTATCCGTAGTAATGGGAGAAAGACAGGCTTTCTCTTCTCGTAGAGAGTTACAGTCTCAGAAACACACTGGGTAGTGCTATCGTGGCCCTATGGGATCATCATGCATTGGAGTTGAGTCAATGGCAGTGAGTTTGTTTTTTGGTTTATTCACAATAGATAATGATAAAAATTAAGAGCCTTGGGCTGAGCCCCGGTAGCGTAAGTGGTTAAATGCGGAACTGCAGCCTGCGGGCTTGGCGGTTCAAATCCAGCCGCAGCACTGGGTAGTGTCCACGACCACCAGAGGCAGTGATGCCCACAAAAAAAAAAAAAAAAAATTAAGAGCCTCATGGAAACAATTATTGCAATGGACTAATGGACCATGAAACATCAGTCTTCATAGCCTTGAGAGAGAACAGAATAAACCAGTTTCTGACTGATCCCAAGAGGCTCATCTTAGAAGGTCCTGGATCGAGTAGAAGGAAAAACAAGTGGAACTCAAAATCATAAACTTAATATCATATTATTAGTCAAGAGGTTGGGAGACCCTTAGTCATTCTTCAGGTCTGAAACAGAATTCACCTCCAGTTTAGAATAATCAACCACTGAAGAACAAAAGGGCAGCATTTACCCGAGCACAAAGTTCAGAAAAGTGAGGAAAGAAGGACTTATTAGGAAGAAAACACAAAAATGAAGTGAGATGAGGGCTGGTGCACTGAGAGGACTGCCATGGAAGAGAGAAGCAAAATGTGCATAATTGTTGAGTATAAGATTGATGGTTTGCTTACTCTGTAAACCATCCAATCCATAATAAATGTTAAATAATATCCATAAAATATTAAATGCGGGCTGAGCCCCGGTGGCGTAGTGGTTGTGCGTGGGACTGCGGCCCACTGGGACGGAGGTTCAGTTCCAGCAGTGGGGCTGGGCCTCCTACTCCTACCACCAGAGAGCAGTGATGCCAAAAAAGAAAAAAAGAAAAAAAACATTAAATGCATAAAATTTAATTTTTATTTTCTCACACAAATGTGACATGGGGTGTAAATCAACATTTTACACTATTAAAAAAGAACAACTACCAATCTACAACATGCAAGCTGGGAATTATTTTAAGTGTCATCCCTATATATTTCAAATCTAGTAAAAGCAATTTAAATTGCAGAAATGTTTTCCAAAAACTTAAAATTTTTAAGTTCATCTAATCTTTTGTATAAAAATCAATAATCGTACAAATATTCTTTGACTCCATTTGTAAACGTTGTGTTTCCTCTTCAATAATAAAGGCTATTATAATTGACGCTATTTGTAAGGTAGTTCTAGTATAATGTGTATTAAATAATCTTCCACTAAAATGGCCATGTACTGAGTATTTTATAGTAACTTTCATAATTGTTTTCATGTTAGTTTTTAAAAAATAATATGAAAAAAATAATATGGTAATCTTTCAGATTACATTACAATTAATAAATTGAAAAAGACAAACATAATACACCTCAAATAGTAAAGCAAATGTTTTCGAATATGTTTTAAAAAAAACACAAAAAGTACTTATCTAATTGTCACTTCAACTGCTAAATTTTGGGGTAATTTGTTACACAGCCATAAATACTATAAGTGCATTCACAAAATATATTTCAAAAAAGCCCAACAAAAATATGTCTCATAAGGTTTTATTAAATGTAATTAAGTTTAAATAAGGACACATAATAGTTAACTGTACAAAATATAAAAAGATAAATTTCATGCTAGCACAGAAAGTATCAATGTATACACTTTATATGAACACTTCTAAAGAAAAAGTGGAAAACCTGTACTACATACCTACATACTACACAGTACTACATACTAAGCTTTGGGACTTAGATGTGCATAGGAATAATCTAAAGAAAATGAGGTGATTAGCTTAATGAGTCAATGTGAGATCCAGAGGAGCTAAATACAGTACGCTAAATGACACAGCTACTTAACAGCAAAGACAAACTAGACTTTTATAAGCAGATTCTTTTTCAGAGATATTTGTAGAGCACAAAACTTCTTGGGATGTTTAAAAATTAATTTTATTACTTTAAAAGCAACTATGGTTCAGAAAGTATTCACTACAACATCAAATATTTTTCTAAATCTGAGAACTACAATTATGTACCAAACCCACTAATTTAAAGGTTCTTCTAGCCTATTAAGTTTTTTATGAGATATTTCTAAAACTTTAATAGCTACAAAATAGAAGTAAGCTTCAATAACCCTTAATTAATTGTCCTACAAAGCCATATGTTATAGCTTCATGATACACAAACCAGAACTGTTTTGGTGCTAATATTTGGGGCTCAGTTATGATTGCTTTTTATTACATGCAATATTTATTTGTCAATATCAACACTGTTCTTGAAATTCCTAGAAAATGTGAACTGGCTTAGTTTGATGAATGCAACATTAAGTTATATAAATGTGATGCTCTGTTTAATGTAAGGAGCTTAAGTGGTACAGTGGGTTATGCGTCCAGGCAGTAGTTCAAAATCACCAGCTGCTCCTCTAGAGAAGGATACGGCTGTCTATTCCCATAGAGAGTTACAGCCTCTCAGAAGCCCCAGCAGCGGTTTACTCTGTCCTGTATCGGGTCACTATGTGTTCAGAACAACTTGACGGCACTTAGTTTTGTCTTACATCATCTAGCAAAGAATTTCATTCATTTTATTAGCTCAACTAAAAATAAAACATTCAACATGAAAACTTTCTAAATAAAGGTATAAAAAGTTAAATATTTATATTATCAGGCACAGATATACTGAGGTTAAGCATGTATTCTGAAAAAGCAACTTGTTTTCCAAAAGGCTTGACATGGTTGATATCAACACATGAAACCACAAATCTTAAGACATAATATTTCATATACCAAGATTACTCAAGGGAATAGTTAAAAGAAAATGATCCAATCAATAATCAATATACACTAGATCTAGTGATTATTTTCTTAGTACATATTATCACACACATCAGTTTCATATTTAAAGTAAAATTTTCATTTCTTCTATTATATATTTAAAACTAAAAAGTTCTATTTGAATGAGCCTAAAATGAAAAATTCAGAAAAAAGGCTGACATTATTTCCTGAAGTTAAATTTGCTTTTCTTTCATGCAAAAAATCTTAAATCTGGATTTCCTCCAATACAGAAACAAGCTACCAATTTAAGAAATTAGTTTCTGCTTTACAGTGCTTCTGAAAGCTGGGAATTCCTAACGCTGCCCTGTGTAACATGTTTACAATTCCAGTCAACATTCCAACCATCGTTCCTCACTCTCTCCAAAGTAGGCACTTCTTAGCAGACCTTTGCTGTTTTCTAAATGATGGATCCTCAAGTTTTAAAAGTTTATAGTTCAAGATTATCCTTATCTATTCAAGTGATAGGTACAGTACTGCCCCTCTTTGCCAAGAAAGGACCTTTTATTGAATAAAGCACCATCCACTGTCACAAGTATTTTTAAAATAGAAAAGCTATCTTTACAATAGAATTGGATGGTGGGGAGAGGGGAGAGACGTGACTTTACAAATGAGTAAGTTTATTTAATTTTAAATACAAAACACATTATATATATTTTAACTGTGAGTATAATGAAATGGCATGGGTCTGGCAGACAGAATATTTCAAAATGACTTCATTTCAAAAGATGAGCAATGACAGAGCTGTTTACAGTGCTAGCACCCGTTTCTCCTTGGCCACCTGAAACACTGTTTGGAATCTGCAAGATTACGCTAGGTCTTGCATAGTAAGGGTAGCGCCAAACTGCCTTACCTGTCTACAGCACCACTTGCAGGGGAGGGGGAGGAGGCAGTTCTTTAGGTTGTCTCAGTGCAACGCTTCCTCCTCTTCTGCAAGCAGTGCAGGAGACGCTGCAGAAGGAAGGGGCATCCATGAGAGTGGTGGAACAAAGAAATGGTAGGAGGGCATGAAGAAGGCTTAATGAGAGTACACGTTGCCCAGGTATTCAAAACATGGTGCCCAGAGAATAAGTATCTCTAACAGTAAAAAGATGCATGCTTCAGGACTAAAAACTGCACTTGACCTACCAACCAAGTGAAAACCTCTGTCCGAATGGATTCTCTTAGTCAGGTTATAGCCACATTTATGATTTGACACATGAATACTAAGCATGATTCAAAAATATGAATCAAAAAAGGATCTTAAACTTAATTTCAGCCTTAATTCTGAATTTCTTAGAAGTCTAGGTCCCAATGATAAATGCTAAGAAAATTACTGTAATCACTATTTCAATTCTAATAGGAATATTTTTTACAGAGATTCATTCACAAAAGACTTTAGCTATAGTTGTTTTCTTTAAATTGAGTGAAACAGCCTTTAAATTCTAAAATTATGATTAAAAAATTAACACTTGGAAATTTGAGATTATTGCTAAACTTCAGGAAGTATCTACTTTAAGTATCTACTTAAAGATGCTAAAAAAGTTTAAGTAGCATAACTATATTTATTTAGACTATTACTCAGAATATTTGTCTATTAATAACACACGATTCAACAGCTTCTACCCCTGCTTACCAAAACTGTTTAATGATAAATCCTACTCAAGACATGCTCTATCAGCCAAGTAATTGCATTCATAACAAATTCAGCATACAGTTCACTTAGCTTGTCTAAGTGAAAATAAGATGCATTCTATTTGCACTATAATCTCTAGGGCCATATTTCAATTATTATTATGACACAAAATAATGACATGCAATCAAGTTGTAATCTTGCCAGGAAATTTTTACACATTTCCTCTAAAGAGATTAAGGTATCAGTTAAGAAAATTATCATGCTTCAAAGACACTCATCTATCCACAAAACCCCAATGAAATCTAGCAGTGAATTCAATGAACTATAACCTTTTTATTTGCTTTCAACATGTCTAAAATTATACTACTGATAGATATTATTTAAGTTGCATTGTTAATGTAATACTCTTTAAATCACTTCACAGATGAATCTCAAAAGTTTATAAACATTAAAGACTTCTTCAGGATACCAATGACAGGCACAAATCCAAATTTCAAAATCTTCAGAAATTATTCAGCAGGAAAATGCTGCTAACTTTTAAATATACCTTATTACATTTATCCAAAGACACAGGTAGGTGTCAAATATCTGATTAATTTTTAAAATATAAAGCAAAACCTGTTGTGTCACTGATTCCCATTCATAGTCACCCTCCAGGGCAGCCCAGAACAGAACTGTGCGAGGGATTCTAGGGCTGTACACATCTTCATGGAAGCAGACTGCCAAGGCTCAGTCTGTGAAGTGATTGCTGAGTTCTCAACCCCCAGCCTTTGAGGGAGGAGCTGAGAGCTCTCACCACTCTCCCCCAAAGGATGCTTCTATCTAAGAATACTATCTTATCTCTTTCAGGTACTTTTTATTACGGCTTGCAATTGGATTCAAACTGATAAACCATTTAAATATGATCAATATCACAAAAGGTATTGGTTATACAATTACTCAGAATGAAGGAAAAATTCATAAATTTTCATCTAAATATAAACACTGTCACAATCTTTTCAAAAAGAAGTTGTACTTAATAAATACTACGCCTAAGCCCTCAGGGCACAATGCTTAAGCTCTCGTCTGCAAGCGACCCAAAGGTCATGGTGGCTGGAACTCATCATTTGAGCCCAAAGACCTGGCAGGTGACACTCCCAGAAGGATCAGAGCCGAGGAAACCCTAAAAGGCAGCAACTCCACTGTCCTACGGGGGAGCGTGGCATCAGCACTAACTCAAAGGCAAACAACAGGGCTTCTTCATCTATACTTAAAAGCTAGAGACAATGACAGAAATTAGAGAAATAACTAGTTACCAAATGGACTACTACATTGATTCCTGTGGCAAAATCTAGTCAGTTATCTAATCAAGTACTTACAAATAAAACTTTACCAATTCACCAATAGATTTTAAAAGCATAACCAATACTATTATAGTTCATACTTTTGCTAAATTACTAAGATGTTTCTTAAATGAAAGAAGACAAAAGAAGTACCTACCTCACAAAATAATGTAAGCTTATCATCTGGTAAAAGACCATTAGCTTCATCAAGCAAAAAATCCCTTCTGATGAATTTTTTAAAGCCCCAGTCCTTTCCTTGCACAAATCGATAGGCTCTTTGGCTTTCTGGTGGGAAACAGAATACAAGTTTAAATAAAGCATGTTTTAAACAAATATATCTACTAATGATAACACAGCTGAATAAAATGAACATTGAAAAAAGGGTTGGTCAATACAGGCGTGAGACAATTACAGATGTGTTTTCACAAATGAAGTCCCGCAACAGTAAAGTAAGATGGCACCAGATCATTCCATATTGCTACTCAAATGTTAGCCATCATGAAATGAATTCAATTTTATGTATCTGGGTCCTAAGGAGATGAAAATCCAGATCAAATTTGTCAGGAAGCAAGAGAACACTTTTATCAACGTAGGTCATGGAATACAATGAAGTATGATCCAGAGAACTGACCTAAGCTTACTGTTCATCAATGAACCCTACTTAAAGTGGATTCTACCTATCATTTCCTGCTTCTCCCTTTAAAATTGGATGCGTGAAATTACTGCAATGTCCTTTAAGCTATGCTGGGACATCGGTATCACTGACTTAAAGTTTTAATGGACTACAACAAAACCATTAATTGGTGAAGAATTTAAAAACTTTCTTTAGCAGCTTTATGTCTTTAGGCGTAAATTTTTTAATCCTCCACAAGAATCCCAAATATACTTCTAGTATAATTTTATGATTTAATAGCTAAAATTAATGTTACCAATACCTAGCATGCTGCATAATTGTTGTATTATTAAAGACAAACAGACAACAGTAAGTATTCCTGATCTAATATGCAAAGACTAAACCAGATAAAGGATACTAGCAAAATATTGGTACATGTAAGTCAAAAAAATACTACCACTAGGGTTCCAGTTTACTCCAAGCAAAAACTGTTTAAACAGGTCGCTGAGACAAGCTCTCCCAGCAATATACTTGTCTTAGACTCATTATGGTGCCTCAAGGATGTGTTCAAAACACTGGAAGCTTCTGGGGCAGAGCTGTCAGTTCAGAGGGTGATTAATACTGAATGTTCTTTACTCTCCAAAGGAGTAATCCTTATCATTGATTTTTTTTCTCCAAATATATAGAATTATCACAGAGAAAAGAAATTTTAAGAAAATGAAAACCTGCACTGGGGAGAAACGGGTGAGCAAAGTTGCATCCAGGAGTTTTCCCATCACAACAAAACCCCTGGTCGGATATCCTGTGAGGGTAGCAAGGGATATCCTGCAGGGATTCTGTGGGGAAATCTACCTCTTCACCCCACACCCTGCCCACTCAGACTTCCCTAATTTGGTCCCTAAATTCAAAGAATACTGAAAGGGAACATGGCTTGAACCCTCAAGAATACCAAAACTGCCAGATTTTTTTTCAGGGAAAGGTAGAGATGAATATTCTTGCCTTCAGAAGTGTATAAACCTACATGGAGCATATGTTGAGAAACATCAACTTCAAATTTTTTGCTTAATAAGAGTTTCCTCACCGGGAATCCAGGGACAGATGATCCCTTCAGGACTGGGAGGGTGGAGGAAAGAAAGGTGGTGTAGAAAGGGGGAAAGGATTATAAGAATCTACATATAACCACCTCTCTGGGGGAAGGACAACAGAAAAGTGGATGAAGGGAGACGTCAGACAGTGTAAGAGAGGACAAAATAATAATAATTATAAATTCAAGGGTTCATGAGGGAGTGCGGATTGGGGAGAGAAGGAAAAAAATAAGGAGCTGATATGAAAGGGCTCAAGTAGAAAGAAAACATTTTGAGAATGATGATGGCAACAAATGTACAAATGTGCTTGACACAATGGATTTATGCATGGATTGTAATAAGAGTTGTACGAGCCGATAAAATTATTTAAAAAAATAATAAAGGTTTCTATGGTTGTTCAGTAATTTTTTTTTTTTTACCTGAAAGTCTAATCCTGAAAATACTATTCTCTTAAAGAAAGGTCAGACAATGTGAATACATGTTTTATACTGGCTATAAAGGTTATTATTTTTGAAACTATATGTGTAGAATAGATTTTCTGTGATAAGTTACTTGTTCCTGTGATTAACATCTAGAAAATATAAATTTTGGTGTAGCAACTTGCATTTCCCTACTGTGCATAAAATTCCCTACTGTGTAAAATTCTTATAATATTCTGCTATGAATTTCAGTAACAGCTTCATGTTCTATCGATGTAAACCTTGGACTGAATTTAACACACGCTGTAACAAAGAAAAGAAAAACTGATGGCTTTTAGTCCAAGTGTAGGCCACTATGTAAAATAATTATATTTACAAAATAGCAAAATAATCTATCCCCTTTCACATTACTCCAAAGATTTCATTACTGGCAAAAGTAGCAAGGAAGACAGGATTATTTTTTTGAACACCTATTACATTGTCAAGTACTGCATGAAGCATCTTACTTTAATAGCAATTATTTTTCCCAAGAGATAGGTGAATGTCATTTTAGGGCATTTTAATGAAAGCACTACATTTGAACAACATGTTAGTTTTTGTTAGTCTTGTGAAGTCCAAGATTTAATAGAATAATCCTGTCTTTGCTAGCATTTAAAACGGATCAAATACTGGCCAAATTAAAGATGGAAAAATAATTCTGCACTTTGTAAAAGTGCAGAAGCCATGTAATATAGTTAACACAGAGACTTCTTCACTCAGTTTTCAAATCACTTACCCATTGCTTTTGTTTCTTCCCTCTTAGCATTCAGAAGGGAAAATTTGAATTTTGCTCGAACTTCACTTTTGGGGCAGCTGACTAAAAGCAAATATAAGGACAAGTAGTCTTTACTTTCATCATCTAATCCCTTTGGGTTTACCCTCAGGCACCTAAAATGAAACAACAGGCTCACAAGGAGGAATATAGTAAGCATTCAAAATGAGAGAGGCAACACAAAACTCATTCATTAGACACTATCACAGAGTCGTCTATAATTAACACACCAACGAGTCTTCATAATTCTCTACACTATAATAGGAATTCATTACCAATCATATAAAATTAAACTAACATTCTCTAAGGAATAGCCACAAAATCATAAAGCAGCTGATGGGAAACTTCAAAAAGAAAACGACAAGCATGAAAACAAATACACCCTTACCATTTCATTTTGTCATTTGGCCCCGATGAAAATGTTGAACTTTTTAACACTTCACCCATTTCTTCTCGACAAAAACTGAAGTTATTAATCGTCCACATGTATGAAAACTTCACCACTTTAACCTAAGAGATTCAGAAAACCACTTTTAAACTTGCCATTTCCTATAACTCCATTTTCTAGCACTTTTCACAAATACACACAAGCTTCACAATATTCACACAAGCTTCACAATATTCCCCAAATCATCCAATACCTCTCAAAAGTAAAGACCCCTTTTACTGCAGTTACCTGTGTATAACACCAGCTTTCTGCGATAGGACCAGCAGACATGTCTCCAGGAAGAGGCGGGGCGGGCTCCTGAGACATTGCCACCTTGGTGCTGCCTTTTAGAACTTATGCAGTATCCACCACGGTTAGGACTTTATCTACAAAAAAAGAAGTTCCATTTATTGAACAAGGAGTTTAACTGACTATACCCGGAAAGAAGGAAGGATTAAAAGTCATGAAACAATTACTTCTCCCTAATTAGATTATGATGGAAAAATTAAGGATTTGGATTTTCGTGATGTTTGAGAGATGAACTAATCAGTCTGTGTGCCACAGAGTATTTGAAATCTACACAAGAAAACTTAATGTTTCTAGATCGGAGATTATACTGACCAATCATGCATTCAAAATATTACGAACTATGATATACCTTAAGTAGCAAAGTCTTAAACAGAAAATCACAAAACATGGTAACTGAGTAAAAGCAAACAATTATATAGGATTCACTTTCCTTCACCTTGTCATTGACATATGCATGAAAGCAAAAGGACAGCAGAATTTTAACAGCCATGAGAATGAAATATTAATTACTCGTGTTTTAAGATCCCACAACTTTTCACCAAGGGAAAAAGTATAGGCAATGCTTTAAGAATAATACAGGTTTTCATCGTCTCTATTTCACAAACAAGTTCTCTTCTAAGACTTCATCCAAATCAAAGCTTCCTAGAGATCAACCATAAATTTCCAGGATACATAATTAATTACTCATAACCTGGCCAGAATATTCATGACTACATGATAACATTTTCCCCAGGGTCAAATATATCTCTCGTTTCTAGATCAAAATTTTAATATGCTTACTTACCCAGAGCTTTTTAAAATAGTTGTCCTCCCACTCAGTACCGCTGAGTCAAAACTCACACGGACCCGATAGGGCACAGTAGAACTGCCCAGTGAGTTTTCGAGACTGTTGATTCTTTTCTCTTTTTGACTGCTAATTCTTTGTAGCAGTAGAAAGCCCCATCTTTCTCCTATGCACCAGCTGGTGGTTGCGAATAGCTGACCCTGAAGACCACATTCTAACGTGCAACCACGCCACCATGAGGGCTCCCTTTTCTAACTCTTCTGTGAGCTTATTGTTGCCCTTCTAGACCCATTTACTGTTTGGCTGGAAACTGAGCCATGGGGATGAGCTTATTTCTGGACTGGAAGGGTGAGGTAGGGCCATACCCTCAGAAATTCCTGAAGTTTCTTTTTAACCAGTGAGCCGAGATGCTTTCATGATTTTGAATTCTGTTACATTTCTCTCCTATCTAGGAGCTTTTAATGGGATCTCTTTCAAAGCAGTTCATGTTGGTACCCGGTGGTACCAGACACTAGTTAAGTTCTTCTGGTCTCAGGGTTGTGGAGACTGATGTTCTTTTCGTCACTAGACTAACTGCTTCCATATGTCTTATATTCTTTTCACGCTTCTTTCTTCCAGACAGGGAGCAAATTATGATTACACCTTAGACAGTCACTCATGAGCTTTTTTTTTAAGACCCCAGGTGCTGCTCACCAAAGTAAGAATTGTGGCATTGTGTCTGTGGACTATGGTAACAACTTCATTTGCCAAGAAAAGGTGCCTGATAGTGCAGTGAATAAGCATCGGGCTGCCACTACAAGATCAGTGGTTCAAATATACCTTTGCTCAGTGGAAGAAAGATGTGGTTATGTGACTCAATGACAGTGGGGTTAGTTTGGTTTTGATCTGCTCCTCTGAATTGGCTGAAAAAGTGTAGAACATCCATTACAATAAGCAAAATAGGGGATTGCAAAGAGAATGGTTAAATAAACAGAGAACTATCAGGTCTATTCTCGAATGAAGGTTTTACCAAAGAAAACAAACAAGTTGTGCATTCACATCTGTAAACACTATAGAGAATACTTTTAGATTACTCTGCACCTGTACTGTTTAATACAGTAGGCATTACCCATCATACCTCTATCTGAATTCAATCAATTTAAATAAAATTAAAAATCCAATCCTTCATTTAAACTCATCTTGTTTTCACTAGACACCCATAGTTAATGGCTACTATGAGAATGTTTCCATCATTATGAACCAAACTCGCTGCAATTGAGTCTATTCTGACTCAAAGGCACCCTAAAGGGCAGGAAAGAACTGCCCCTGTGGGTTTCTGAGACTCTTTGAGGAAATACAGACTCATTTTTTTCCCTTCAAAGCTGCTAGTAGTTTTGAACTGCTAGCCTTGTGGTTAAAATCCCAACATGTAATCATTATGCTACCAAGTCAAGTACTGACAGCTGTCACAATATCAAAGTTTATTCAACAATGCTATCTATGTTCTCTGGTAGGGCTGCTCAGTCATTATTTCTGCTTACATAACCTATAAATCCACAAATAACCTCACTCTCTGGTATCCTTGTGGCTCCACACATCTTACAGGCTACAGCAATGATTAAGGCAAAACAGGCTAATCATTCAAAGGGGCCAGTAAGGGAAGCAGCCTCACCACCACCACCAAATACGTTTCCCAACATCACTCAAAACCTCGCAGTGGTTGCTGCCCCTAGTCAATTGTGTCTGAGTCCACTGTCAGTCATGGAGATCTTGTGTCCTCCATGCTGACCATCAAGGCAGAGTGTTGGTTATATTTTACTTAGGAAAAGTTAAATAAAAAGAAAGGTTCTTAGTAGCTCTATGTCAGATTTTACTATGCAACACTGATAGATCTCTGATCACTATGAACATATTGTATACGTTACTAGATGAGACCATGGCACAAGCTAGAAACAAAAAGTGAATGTGTATAGAATAACGACAATTCTAACTTGTAAAACTCACGCTATTGAGTCAATTCTATCTCAGTAGCAATGCACATAGGTCAGGGTAGAACTACCTCTGTGGGCTTCCAAAGCTGTAACTATGAATTTGGAAGACTCACTTTTCTCCCAATGAGGAGCTGTTGGCCTAGAGGGTTAGCAACCCAATTTATAACCACTATGCCAATAGGACATTAGTACCAAAAAATACAGCTTAGCAGAGCAACAGTTCCTTTTGTGACATCTATAAAATAAACTACATAAATGACAAAGAATTAAACATAAAACAACACAGCAGGTTGTGGGGGCATAGTGATGTACATTTTCTCTACTTGTTTTAAAAACAGAGTAAATTTTACCTTGGGAACAACGTTTCCCTTCTCTTAAAGAGTTTTTAAAAAAACCCTCATAGAATACTGAAGGAACCTAACCCTACAATCTAGGTAGACTCTCAAGTTAGTGCAAATGCATTACTACAGTGTGTCATGTACCCAGAGAAGGAGCCAACAACTTCTTCATGAATTTCCAAAATCCTAAAAGCTTTCCAGTGTTCAGAAATTGTTATGGTGCTGGGCTATAACAATGATTATACGTTTGGCTACTAACCTCAAGGTCGGCAGTTCAAAATCTCTAGGCACACCATGAGTGACAGATGACGTTTCCTACTCCCATGAAGATTTACGATCTCAGAAACTCCCGGGGGCAGTTCTATACTCCCTTTAGGGCCACTAAGAATTGGAATTGACCTGATGGCAGTGAGTTTGGAGAGTTTTGTTTTATATTAACAACCTAGCAAGACAACCAGAATCCTAGGATGGATTTTGTGCAAACACGCACATCTCTATTAGTCTTTTCTTTGGTGTGCACATGGGAGGTCTTGAAAATGGGGAGGAGTGGAGAATGGCATCCTGTATCTTGAATAAAAACCACCTACCTAAACTGTAATATAACTTTACAAAATGGTTAAATAAATAAGACAATTGGAATTCTCATTCACTACTGATAGCACCATAAATTGGTATAATCACTCTGGAAATGTATACTAAAATTGATAATAATTACACAGCATGGCTCAACAATTCCTCTCCTGGATTAATACTCACAGAAACATGCATTAAAAGTCTGCACCACAATATCAAAAAACTATGTGGTCCACCAACAACAGAATGGTCCGATTATGGTCAATTGTGGAACAAGGAACACCCAGGTGGTGCAAACTGTCAACAGACTCAGCTGCTGGCAAGAAGGTTAAGGACTTGAGACCACTGTCACAGGGGCACTTGGGAAATGACATGACGTTCTACTTTGGGGAAGATGGAGCCACTAAAAACATTGTGGGGCAGTTCCACTCCCATGCAAATGGGCTTGCGCTGAGTTGAAGTCAGATGGAGCAACTGTTTTTAATGTCCATGCCACATGGAGTGGGGTGTTGGTGAAGAATGCTGCAAAGACGTGAGCTGCTAGAGGTACAAACAAATCTCTTACAGACCTCTAGTCAGAATTCTCAAGCTTCATCTCATATGTACTTTGGAAATGTTATCAGAAGAATCCAGATCTAGTAAAATAACAGATCAGGAGAAATGAAAAAGACTAACAGGATGGGCTGAAACAGTGGATGTAATCATGGTGCAAATATAATGTCTGAGGTGCAGTGGTGACGAGGCAGTGTTTAATTCTGTGTTTAATTATGAGTTAGAGCCAACTTAAAGACACTTAAAAACAGTAACATGATGAAATGTATATATCTTTGAATTTAATTTCAGTAAGTTTACTTAATGTAAAATAGCAAAGATATATCAATAACCAACAAAGCACCCTTGATTTTTTTTTTATTCTTGATGTTTTATTTATTTATTTATTTTAGGCATCACTGCCCTGGTGGTGGGAGTAGGAGGCCCAGCTTTTGCTCCTGTGAGCGGGAATTGAACCTCCATCCCAATGGGCCGCAGTCCCGCGCACAACCACTACGCCACCGGGGCTCAGCCCTATTCTTGATGTTTTAATGCTTATAATAAAACCCTGTATTCCAGTACTGTATTCCTTCCACCACATAATAAAGGTACAGGACACTAATTTTTTTTCCCTTCTGATAATTTTAAATCTTCTCATATTAAACAAAGGTGATCTTAAAATAATAGAAGGCAAAAGTCCTCATCTAAGAGAAACACAAACTCGGAAAAAAGGTTAACAAAGCCACTACATTGACAACATCACTCAAATATTCCTTTCCCTTCCTCCTTCCCTTCAGAGGTCATTCTTGATTACCACTTACTGAGTATAAACTCTTAAGCAGCATTAAGAAATAAATGCGTAGAAACTATTAATAAATTCTAAACAAGTACTTCCAGGTCAAGGGCTATCTTCAGCTCATTAATGTAAGCATGTAATAATAGGTGGTCAATAACTATTTGTGCAATAAATGAATGGTGGGAAATAGACGATAGGGGGGAGGGGGGAGGGAAATAGAACAAGATAAAAAACAAGGCAAAAGTGGCAATGAGGTTTCAATTAAGACGTTTAAAGTAAAGCCTTCTCCTATTTTTTTCATCAGCATATATAAGATTTTAAATCCCAAGATGAAGAACAAAATCTATAACTGCAAATAGGACAACAGTTTCCTCTATCTGAGGGGGCTCCAAAAATGTGTGGAAACACTAGATTAAAAAATTGTCTCAAAAAAAGCGAAAAAGACTGTCTCGTACACATTTTGAAGCTCTCTCATATATCATTATCCTGGTCTTGAGTCTACACTGGTTTTGTATAAGTAATTGGCTGGGCCACAGTCTTTTATGGTATTGGTTACCTTACGATGTAAGACCTGGATTGCCTGGATTCCTTACTAAGAAAGTAGATGATTTTTAGTCTGAGGTGACTGGTTAGTTTGTGGTCTTACTGGGGGCATGGAGGACATAGCTTGAAATCAATAAGGATATAAGCAGCTACCCCCAAATAAATTTTTAAGAAAAGACACTGGGAAAGAGACCTGTAATCTGAAACTAGTAAGAAGCAGTATGAGGTAGCAGAAGCAGCCAAGAGGTGGCAATGAGTTCCACAGCTGAAGCAAAGGGTCAGCCTGCAAATAAGGCCAAGCAGCAGCTGACAGTTGTCCTGGTTGAAAGCTTTCCTGACAGGCTGTCTCCTGGTGCTCAGCTGTCCGATAATTCCAAGTCAGCTCCAGAGTAATCCAATTCCTAGTTCTAGCCTGTTACTTTCCTAAGGAATCACTTAAGTTTGAGTACAATCTGAGAGCTTGAAATGCTGCAGCAAACTACAGAACCCAAGAGTACCAAAGGGAAGCGTGGTGGAAAAATGTCTTCATATGGCTCTTCTGTCATGGCACTGTACCTCCCACCAAATGAGCAGGCAGGACTGTATAAATAGGGAGGGTGAAACTACTAGAGGGGATGAGTTCGTTTTAGTTGCCACTTTCCGGGCAGAAATAGAGCAATTTCAGAGGCAGGAACAAATCCCCAGGGCCACCTAGGAAGGACACATTAGAACCCCTGCCTGAAGTGGCAGAGCAACAGATGCCATACCTATCGCCGAGGTCAGACCAGGAGACCAGGAGACCAGGAGATGGCACAGAGGAGCAGCACAGAATGGAAGAGATTGTAAGGCAGAATAGCGGGTATGCTTCTTGGTATGCTTCTTGGAGGCAGAGGCTAAGGGACCAGGTGGCGGCTGAGAGTCTGAGGACCAGAGAGAGAGAGGCTTGGCTGGTTGAGTGAGGAGAGAGGTTACTATGAACTTGTCATTGAGTCAACAACAGTCTCAATGTTTCCTGCTTCTGGCTCGTGATTCAGTGTTAGCTTCCCTCTAACTCACCATGCTTGCGAGGCTTATTTATGGTTTTGATGTGGCCACTGCAACAACTCCTGGAACCCAACAGGAAAGTAGTGTATCATAGGAGGTACAGCTGGGGTCAGAACAGACTCACAGATATTTTAAAGGCATTTTAGTTTTTAAAAAAAAAGTGGACCAAGGACCAGAGATGTGAACAGCCTTGCTAATATGCAGGGTGGCTTCATTGGAAAGTGGATTATTGCGGATGCAGTTAGGTTAAAATTTAGCACTCTATCATTTGATCTTCCTCATGATTCATTTACATTTGCTCTAGTTTTTAATTTTATTTTTTTCAGTTCTGAGATTTTCATCTGTTTTACTTTGTCACTGTGTAGTGCTTTTTTAAATGTTTTTCTGTATATGAAATCTAGGCAAATCTATAGACAGTTAACTGGATTAATGGTTCCTTGCTGGTAAGGCAGGGGAGACTGAGGGGGAGGGGATGTGAGCTAATAATGATGCATTCAAGAAGAAAGAAAACGTTCTAAAAAAGATTGTGGTGACGATTATACACTAGATATCACACAAGTAATGAATAACAATTGATTTGAATATTTGAATTACAAGCCAATAAAGCTGTAGGAAAAAAGACACTAGACTAAAAGAAAAGATAAAGGCGGGGGCACAGAGTGGAGATGTATTCTACCTACGAAAGTCTGAGGAGATCAGATGTGGCCTCCATGCCATTTATTCAGGAGAGGAAATAAGTGGTACGAAAGGTAATAATGGGAGAAAGATGAAGCTTTCTACTTCCATGAAGAGTCATAGTCTTGGACACTCCCAAGGGATGTTCTACCCTGCCTGTAGGGTTGCTATAAATCACAACTGACTCCACGGTATTCAGAGTTTTTTAAAAAGGTAATAAAATGGTATAACAGCTTGGAGAAAACATCTTTATCCTTCATGTCAGTTTTGTGCTGATTCTTATTTTTTTAATTATTCGGTAAGGCAAAACCCCTAAATAAAAACTGGCCTTAGTACTACAAAGCAAAACTATCTTTTAATTAAAATTATGAGTCTTCATTAATGAAACACATAAAATATTCTGAATTCGCACATCATATGGTTCATAGGAGTAAGTATATCACAGATTATTTTCTATACACCCATCACAGCAAATCAATATTGATTAAAAATATATTATGAGAGATGAAAAAACAGGTTTCCACAGAAACTTTTTACATTATGAAATAAAAAAATAGAATCCTAGATATCAAGTTACCCCTAAATTGCAATGCATATTCTAAAAACAAAAGGAGACAAAGCTCACTGCCCTTGATGGAGTCTCACTCAGAGTGACCCTGTAAGACACAGTGGAAATGCTCCTGTGGGTCTTAAGACTTCAACTTTACGGGAGCAAAAAGCCCCATCTTCCTCCCAAGGCAATTCATATTGGTTCTAATTTTTTAAAATGTTTAATCTTTATGTGTAAAAAAATATCAATAAAGTGCATAATGTGGCCCTTTTTCTTCCTTTTTTAAGGAAAAGGTGATTTATACAACTAAGTTATCTATATAGCTTGGAAGAGAAACATCAGATTTCACATTTGCCCACATTTCCACAAATCATATAACTATTTAAAGACATTATTCAAAGTGCAACTATAATTCATCTAATTCTTGTAACAAGAGCCTGGTGACACAGTGGTTAATGTTCAACTGCTAACCATAGGTTGGTTGTTCAAACCCACCACAGAAGAAAACATGACAATCTACTTCTGTAAGGATTCACCACCTTAGGGTAGTTCGACTGTGTTGTATTGGATAGTTATGAGTGGCAATCTAATTGATAGCAAGATGAAATTTTTAAAAGCAATCACTCTATAAAACAGGACCATTACCACTGCTATCTTACACATCAGGAAACATACACTAGTAAGTGTCAAGCTCTAACCTATATGCCATGCTGCCTACTGAGAGAGCTCTGGAGTAAAGCAGAATGGAATTATCCTGACTTCATTTGGGACACAAGAGACCATTATAAAACCTAAAACTTAGACTATCCTGACTCATGGTGAGCCCATGTGTTACAGAGTTGAACCGAGGGGGTTCACTGGACTATACTTTTTACAGAAACAGATGGCTAAACCTCTCTTTTGCTGTGCTGCTGGGTAGGTTCAAACTGCTCCTCTTTCAATATGTAGTCGAGAGCAAACACCCTCTGATACCAAATTATAAAACAGGGTGGTACGATGTCTGTTTTTCACTGACTCTTAAGATACCCATACTGTCCAGATTTGAACATTTATGAAGTGAATTCATATTACAACTGAAACTGACATTTTTGTTTCACTTTCCCTCTCGCAGAAGCACACAAAAGGATAGGACATGTTGTAATTGGTGGTAACTGCTTAAAAATTATGATACTATCTATAACTCACTGATTAGTGATTAAGGAGGACATCAGATAAAATATCTAGAGTATTAGACATGATGTCCGGTACAACTGCTTTCACTTATTTTTTTTTTGGGGGGGGGGCATCCCTGCTCTCTGGTGGTGGGAGTAGGAGGCCCAGCCCCACTACTGGAATTGAACCTCCGTCCCAGTGGGCCGCAGTCCCTGCGCACAACCACTACACCACCCGGGTTCAGCCCCTAACTGCTTTTAAAAAAGTAGTTCTTGCCACTCACAGGCTCGGTTTACCAGGCTTGAAAGTTTAGAGCCATATATCTCATGGGATAACTCTGTCCAATGACTAAGCACAGTCTATGGAATTTAAGTTCTATTTGTTAAATAGTATCTGGGGTCTTAAGAACTTGCAAGCATCATCTAAAACAAAGTTCTTTGTCTCTATTTATTTATAACATAAAAAAGGGGGGAAAAGCCAAGACTTCAAAAGAATCTAATGTATAGAACTATATGACTCAATCCAAGATAATTCATAAATGTTATCAGTAAAAAGCTGACAAATATTTTCACATATTTGTAAAAGTCCTTTGAATGCAATCACAAATATACTTGGTATGTACATTTTAGATGGGGCAGTCACATAATCTGGCATCAGTTTGTGGATTAAGAGTGTAGGGGTGGAGTCTAGCCTGTCAATCTGGAGATAGCCAACGAGACCTCTGTGTGGGCATGGCCTTATCCTGAGAATTCTGGAAAATGTAATTTCTTCTTAGAGGCAGAGACACTGTCTCTCTCAGTTCTCTCCCTTGGAACACTCAACTGGCTTCCTGTGAGACATCCCTGAGGAGAAGTCACGTGGACCTACTCTGATGTAACCCTGGGTGCTGGAGTGGCTATATGGAGACCCTGCCAGCGCTGAGATGCTTACATCATCACTGCATTCAAGGACTTTCTACCCACGGACTTGTGATATTCCTGCATTTGGTACCCTGTGTTTCGTGAGTCTGAAGAGAACTTTGTTGGACATATGGGCTAATATCAAACTTGTAGACTTGATCTGGACTAGGATGTTTTCTCAATGTTCATTTCCTATTATATATAAA
>PVJH01013987.1:0-58488 GCA_004026705.1 Nesogale talazaci
GCATTTAACTGCTCCACCTAATCCAATCAATAAATAAGCACAAATTCCTCTGACCTTCAATACTTGTCTGATCTCATATCCACTCAAAACCTCTGTGCTAGTTTTTGCTTTCTCTACACTATCAAAAATTTTAAAGAGTGATATACGCTTGCTCTTTTCCCTTCACAATCATCCCATATCAGATAATTCATCTCCACCACTGTGCTGAAATCTCCCTATAGCCATCTTTAATTTATTGACCTGTGCATGAGATATTCTTCTCTTTTTAAAAAGTAATCTTTATTTGTCAATTTATTTACATATCCTCTGAATTGTTTGAGAAATGAGGTGAAGTATATTGTGAAAGTATAATTAATTTTAAAAGATTAAATAAAAATTTTAAAGTTTTTTTAGTTGTTACCCTAGGCGTTTGGCATATTTACTTGCCCAGACATTTACTTACCAAACCTTAAAAGAATTCTATATTGTTAACTCTCATCATATTATATAAGTTTTAGAACATGTTAAGTAATCTCCTTCCAAAATCTATGAATTGCTTGCCTTTTATTTCAATTTAATCTTTTCAAAAGCCTATAAATAGTTGTTCTTGGTGGTGATCATGAAGACAGGCTTACACACATATTTATTCATTTATTTGTACACTGTTTTCTTGAGTTTCACTCTATCTAGAATCACTTTCTTCAGCCTTATAAAGTAGATATTTTGAAGATATTTATAGCAAACACTTATATTTGTCTAAAATTCCTTACTTTGCACTAATGCACTTCAAAAATACTTTCTGCTAACACAACCATAGATTGACTACTATATTTTCTCAGGCCATTGGTCATATGGATATTATTTTATCCCATTTTTTGCTGAGAAATCAGACATTGGTCTTAGTGCTCTCTAAGGGTCAGTTCTCTGTAGGAGTTATTTTCTAGTTACTTTGAAGAAGTACTGTTTGTCTTTGTTATATTGCAGTGTCACTAATGTGTCTCTGGATCCTGACACTCTATCTTACTTTCACTTCCATTTTGTACCATGCTTGCCCATCAGAATGAAAGCTGAATGTCTCTGGAGCTAAAGAGATGTTTCCGTGAAAGGAAATAGGCTTCGGTACAGGTTTATCTCTTTGGATCCCATACTTAAGCATATTTTTAGCTTCTGAGATTCACTCTTTATCATTTCAGTAATTCACTGAAAAAATATGTTTTCTACATTTTATTCAGCAAACGTTTTCAGGAAGCAGACTGAAATAGCTGGCACATTAAATTGTTGGGAATGGAAAGCTCTTCATACTTTTTTGTGTTGTTTTCTACCTTGGCTTCAGGCCTCTCTGAAGTCCCCCTCCTCTTCTAGTCAGCAAGTGCAGCTTTCTCCTTCAGATCCCTCAAAGAACACTGCTTCCCAGTACTCTATTTTATTCTTTTGGGAGACATTCTGATGCAAGATGTTAATTATCAGCTACAAACAGACGATGCCCGAATTGTGCACAGTCTCACCAAATGAATCTTTTGGTCCCTGGATCATGTATCAAACGCCCTCATTAATTGCCTTACAGCCCTTTTCCAAATGCTCCTCTTCTTTTTTTTTTCTCCTTGCCGTGGGGGTGGGGGGGGTGGGGAATTGGATAACAGATGGGGGCCACCTTCTTTCTCATGAACGAATACATAAAACACGGGGAGCATTATAGACTCATTCCTCTCCCACATCCTCCCTCTGCAATCGGTCCCTTGGAGACTGCTGCTTCTATCTTAAAGCTGTGCAAGTGTGCTTGGCCTCTCCATCATGACTCCCACAACCTACCTAATTACAACCTTCACCATTACTCTACTGGATTGATATGATAGTTGTCTGAATGTCTGCCATCAATCTACAGCCCTCATTGCCGGCAAAGGCATCTCTTGAAAACACATTATATGATCATCTCATACGTTGGCCCCTCTGTTTACCTAAAATTCATCTTGTCTCTCCATAACATTCAAGATAAAATTACATTCCAAACTCATCTCTTTCTATTTCCTCTTAGTCCTGACTGCAGCCGAATTGAAGCAGGTGTAATTCCCCAAACCATGTTCTTCACAGTTTTGTCAAGGAAGACTTTCCCTTGTCTTTAATTTCCTTTCCTTTCATCTTCATCTGACTCTGATTGACATGTTGTTATACTAATAGACACAATTTAAATGTTAAAACAAAGCAAAACACACCAAGTCACTATGGAGGCATTATGGATTCCTTTCTGGACAAACCAGAACTGCCTCATAGCGTTGCCCAGCCTGTGTGGTTTTAAGGAAGCTGATTGCCACCTCCTTCCTCAACCAAGTGATGAGTTTGAGCTGTCAACCATTCAGTGCGTTTAGTAATTAAAAAGGACATCACCAGGATGACCACACCAGAAATGCTTAGTCTTCTACCAATCCCTTCCTCTGCATGGAAATAGGCTTCGGTATAGGTTTATCTCTTTGGCTCCCATACTTAAGTATATTTTTAGCTTCTGAGATTCACTCTTTATCATTTCAGTAATTCACTGAAAAATATGTTTTCTACATTTTATTCAGCAAACGTTTTCAGGAAGCAGACTGATATATCTGATTCATTCATTCATTCAGGAGACATACGTTTAGTCTTTATTCACATTCTGTCTATATCGTTTTCTCACTATGACACTATACTGAGAATTAAAGGAATTAAAAATATACATTCCTTATTACAATGTAATTTAATAAAAGCAAAGACAGAAGAGAATATAGCAAAGGGGAATCTGAATGAATAAAGAACATTTTCTGGGGAAGTTGTACATATAAAAATTCATGTCCTTGCTCCTTTTTCTTGCCCCCTCTCCTTTGTTTTCCTTACCTCTACTGATAATTCCTTTGTGTATGAAATTAAT
Organism: Nesogale talazaci; assembly: GCA_004026705.1. Taxonomy (NCBI): domain Eukaryota; kingdom Metazoa; phylum Chordata; class Mammalia; order Afrosoricida; family Tenrecidae; genus Nesogale; species Nesogale talazaci. The sequence goes on from PVJH01013987.1 coordinate 2,873, forward strand.
TACCATAGAGCTGTAAAATTTTTAAAATTCATAATATTCATTAGTTAAAATAAGTGTAGACTCTGTCTCTTACTGCCATAAGGCTATTATGAAGCTCGGAGAAATTGTGTTTACATTTTCCAAAAGGATTTATCCTGTCTTGAAAATTTAACAAACTAGCAAAGATCATACCCAAGAGAAGATAAACCAACATGTATAGCACTATATTTTCAGGTTTTGTATAATTAATAATTCATTTATTTTACAAAGATGTGGAGGGACTTAACAAAAATATACACAAATCAGTAAGATAATACGTATTGGTGAAAGTAAAATGAAAATAAGAAAATATTTGGAATATGAATAGTATGTGCAGACACCAGAGAGAGATAATAAATTTGACTCTTAGCTTATTAACATTAATAGGCAAAACAAAAAAGGAGCACGATTTGCTACAGTTCTTCATAAGGAAAGCAAAATAAAACACTCATTTATAAGCATAGTTTTTCTAAAACTGATTACCAATGAACTTCTCCCATGAATGCAAAGATTGCTGTGTAAAGTGATAGACAACATTCTTAATATGACCTCTTTCATAACTATACTTAGAGATATAATGAGTTTATCTTATAATAAACTTTGTTGTGGGTAGTTGGAATAAAGCCAATGTGCAAGTCATTAAAAGCTGTTCTACAAGAAATGAGAATTAGTGAAGCATACAGAAAATTTCATGACATCAGAGTTAAACTGTTCAGGATTAAATTGCCACTCAGCTATAAACATGATATGTGATTTGATCTAGTTATTTCTTTTTCTAGCATGATCAATAAAACTTGGGATGATAATACTTAACTTTTGGCCTTATGGTTAAGGTATATTTCAGAATCTCTAATGGCACTGGTGGTCAACATCCACTGAGCTTTCACTGTGTACTATGCACTGTTCTATGCATAGTAGATTATCTGATTAAATAATGGATTATATGATTAAATCTGGCAGCAGCCCCATTACATCAATACTATTGCCTCCCCACGTACCACCTGGGAAACAGACCACTGAAGTTAGATAATGTGTCTGCAGCCATAAAGCCGGGAAGGGGGGAGCTGAAGTTTTATCCAAGACAGGTATGCTATACAATGCACACCCTTAAAGTCTTAAAATAATCCACTCTATAGCATACAATATTAGGTATCTTTTGAAAAGAATTGTGTGTGTATCCAAATGCACTGCTGTCAAGTCAAAGAGACCCGATAGGCCAGGGTAGAACTACCCTGGTGGGATTTAGAGACTATAACTTCTTACCAGTGTAGAAAGTATTGACTATCTCCCACAGGGCAGCTGTTGGTTTTGAACTGCTTACTTTGTGATTAGAAAAACAATGGATAAGCACTACACCAGAGTGTCCCATATATTTGTGTGTGTGTGTGTGAATGTGTGATTAATGTTGGCACTCTGTATTCATAGCCTGGGAAAAAGATTTGCCCATGGTCACTTATAGTGAGATAGGTTGTTCAAATTCTTCTAATGAAAATTAGGAAATATGGCCATTCAGATCCAATAAAAAACAAGCTCCACTATAAAGCCCCAAGAGCTGAAATGTTAATCCTATGTTCTGCTTACTATCTGTGGCAAAGGCAGCCCTTTCTGTCCACTCACCTCATTTTTTCAGTTAACAGACAGCTGCTGACTAATTGGTCTGCTGCATGATCTCCTTGACTGGTTTGCATGGCAAGCCATGTCTGGCAGGATCCCTTAAACAAAGCGCATACAGCACCTCTTCTATCTTACCAAACTCTGTGAATAGAAAGCTCAGGTTCTGCCTCGCTAAAGATCTGACCATCCAACGAGTCAGTGGCAATAATACAGGTCTGTCTTCTCAAACATGACTTGTATTTCCTATTAAACTGAAATTAAAATGACAGGGATTAGGCTTTGGGGCCCTAGACATCCTTGTCTAGGGCTGAATCCTGGCCTATCAGTCGTAGCAACAACAGTCTGAAACTGAATTGTCACAGGCCTTTCAATCACCCAGTGTAGCCTGGCTAAACTATTATGAGAAGTCTGCCTTCTCACAATAAAAAATTGCATGCCTCGGTGCCTAGGTGTACCTCTCTATAATCCAATTCTGCATCTCATCCAGACTTTTGCTTTACCCCTTGCAGTTTTCCTCCAGGTGTCATGATCTGAACAAGGGTTAAAGAGGATTCTGTGTCCCACATTACTTTAGAGAGGAGTGACCTTGCGGCAGAAAGAGATTACACAGACCTTTTTCTAAAATCAGCGTGTCTGGGTCTATATCCTGGCTCCTTTCTTTACTAGCTGTATAACTCTGGACAAGTATTTAATCTTCTCATGTTTTATTATCACCCTGAGCGTTGGTATCCTTAACTATAAAGGTGGTTAATAATTGTACTAACTTCAGAGAGCAATTTTGAGAATGAAATGAAATAATTTGAGTTAAGCAGTTCCATTTTCTGGAGAAAATGCTCAATCGAGATTATTTTCATCATGGTAAATTATTCATATTTATGTTATTTGGTGAAGTCCTCGTATATGTATATTGGGATTACTCAGGAAAGAAGTGGGCAGAAGTTGAGTTATTTATGAATTAAAATTAATATCGAGAGTGGAACTTAGCATTGTTCAGTAATTAAATACTCAAAAACACTACACTTCCGAAGAAAAGGACTTTTCTAGGGAATTAGAGTGATAGTCATGTGGCATACTGTGGTTCACAAAGATAATGTTCTAAATTCTACTTTGGTGAGTAGTGACTGAAGTCTTAAAAGTTTGTAAGCAGCCACCTAAGGGACAATTCTTGGTCTTTGTTCAGAGGAAAGATGAATGATGGAAAGCAAAAGACATATGGAAGCATTGTGTCCAATGGACTGACTAATGGATCAAACAAATAACCCCTTTTCTATAAACCTGAAACCAGGATAACCAGATGGTACCCAGGTACCACTACTCTAAAATTGATCATATTATGTGGCGGTCATGTGCTTATGTAAATTTCATGATTGCGATGTAGGGGTGGAGATAGCCCTTGAGTAGCCAATGAGGCCTCCATGTGGGCATGGCTTTCTCCTGAGAATTCTGGGAAATCTCGTGATATTTCCCCAGCTGTTAGGAGTCAGTCTCTGAGGCGATGAATTACGGACAAGACAAGATGGCAGTGTCCCAGGAGCTGGAGGAGCCTGAGAAGAAGCCACACAGCCTTGCCCTGATGGAACCAAACCTCTGAAACTGGAGATGCCACATGGAGCCCCCTGCCAGCGCCGAGTTGCTTCTACCACCACGGGATACTGTTGATGAACCCTGAACCCTGGAAACAAGAAGTCATGAAGGGACCCCTGTGAGCTCCAGGACTCTGCACCCACTGGCCTGTGACTTTGTGAGTCGGAAGGAGACATTATAGACTGTTTTTGGACATATGAGCTAATATCAGACTTATGACTTTGAACTGGACTGGATGCATTCTCAATGTTCCATTCCTTATATATATAAACCATTCCCTTATATCCATATGTGTGTCTATGAATTTGTTTCTCTAGTTTACTTGGACTAACACATATTAGAATGCCTTAGATAGAGAAAAATCTGAAACATCACAAAAAGAACAAGTATTCTTGATCAAATAGAGACTGGTTGAACTCTATTTGTTCATAAATGATAAATTAAGTCATTCTGCTGGTTTGAAACTGAACTCACTCTCTTGTTAGAATAATCCACACTTTAAGATCAAAAGGGCAGAATTGACCCCAGAGAAGTTCAGCGGGTTAGGAAAGAAAGAAAACTAGATAGAAACAGGGAACACATGAAGAAGTGGGACATGTGATGTTACCTTGAGAAGCTCCTACGAGATGAATTGAAATAAAATGTCCATGATCTGTTGAGTTTAAATTTGAGGATCTCTCTGTAAATTTTCACCTATTCACAATATAAAGGTAGAAACAAAAGAGAAACCAAAGAAAAAAACTATTATATTTTGGTCCAGAGGACTTCCTATTTCTCAGTCATTCCTTCTCAAAGACTGCCTGCTAGCATACCCACCAACTTCCAATCCCACGGCCCTTGAGTGTATTCCAATTCTTCATCACCCGACAGGATTGGATGGAACAGCTACTTAGAGGTTTGGGCTTTTGTTTGTTTCTTTGTTTTAATTTATAGGAGCAGACTGACTCATTTTGCTATGATGGAGTAGCTGGTAGATTTGAATTTCAAAACTTGTGGTTAATTTGCAGCCTGATGCTTTACCTATCCAGCTCCTTTGCAGAGGCCCACATTTGTACAAATGCTGTTATCCATCTTCCCTTCCTGATGAAGCAGACTTCCACAGCAATAGAAAAATCCCAGAGTCATAAGCAATACTATTTACTCATCATGAACATAAAGTGACAGTAAAAAATTTGAAAATAATCCACAGCACTTAGGAAGGATAAAATGAAGACACATGCCCACATCAAAGGAAATAGATGTGTACACATTAAAAAAGAAGGAGAATGGAGAAAAAAATAAGGGAAAATTCTGCTATATCCTGGGAATTTTGAAGACCATGGTACTCCATTTAAAATAAGAATAGATCACTATGCAAACAATATGGCCTAAAAAATCATGGAGGATAAGAGTTAATAAATCAAGATAAAATTTCCATCGAGAGAAGATTGAATTAAAAAAATAACCCGGTTTAGACACCCAATAAAATACTCTACATCCCTAAAAACAGTGATGAAACTATGGAACACATCACGACATGGAGGGATCTGAAAGACATTCTGCTGAATGAAGTTCATCCGTCACAGGAGTCTACTGCCATAGGAAGAAGCTGCCGAATGAGTACGAGCTTAAGCTTGTACGGCATCAGTCTGCTAAGAGGGTTGAGTGTGGAGGAGGTGGTGGGGACGGGGTGGGAATCAGACATTCTGATAGAGAGCCTGAGCTCTGCCAATGAACCACACACAATCGACACTAGGTAAGGATTTTGAAGGTCACTATGCCAGTTGCCGCCTCAAATCAGTTGAATCAAATGGTCGAGGAAGAGGAAGGGGATGCTGTCTACTGTGTGGCTACCATGTAAGTTTAAGATGAGGTTCCCTCTGGACAGGTGCACAGTGCTATCAGAGTTATGAGGGACACTGATGGGAAAAACAAGTCCGGAGAGTGGAAAGGGAGTAAACATGTCTAGGGAAACACAAGTGTATGTCTGATGGCAGGAATAGATGGAGGATCAACCTGCAGTTGGGGAAAAATGCTTTGGTACACCATGGGGTACCCTTAGGGGCAGATGGAGTGTCTTTGGTGGTATGCTCCCAATGGATGATATTGCCCAGACTTCGGATTGGATCCTGGGGACCCTGGGACACTGAATCCTGGATATTCAAAGTGCACAGCATACTCCTGAGGCTGCTTCAATGAAATCCCATGTGGAAACTCCACTGTCTTTACTGAAATCTGCCTCAGACACACTTGTAACCTGAGAACTTAATTTGGAAAATACAGGGTGTCTGCAGAAGAGGAAGACACCTGTACCATGCTTGTTGAACTGTTAGTCAGTGGACAAACATGGTCTTGTTACATCATTGACTTATATGTTATATTAAGATATGTATTATTCTGTCAAATCTGTGATGGCATTCTCAGTGAGCATTATTGTAAATTTCCTTGATACTTATCCCCCCTTGTTTGTGCATATAGTGTCCAGTATGAAAGGGTTGATTCTGTACAAGTGACTAATTCAGGTAGTTTGATATAGAGTAAGGCTACATTGGCCTGGTATCCTTCTCTCAATAAAGCTGTAAAAAAATTAGTACCAGTGGATAAACAAAAAGAAATATTAATGAAAGATCAGTATGCCAAGGAGGATGATTTAAAAAAATGAACTAACAGATAAACAACATAGATCCAGGAATGGGTTTGGGGCTCACACTGAATTCTAAGTCCAACTTTAGAACAATTAGTTCTTACACTATGGCCCCTCTTGATACTTTTCCTCAGAAAGGAAACAGAATATATGGTTGCAGATAGCAAGATGTGACAAAGAAATTAAATGATGTCAGCTATCAGAAAATATAGCATTGGATTCTTAAAGGCTTTTCTCCAAACAAGCAGCTGTGTAAGTGAGGTGTCAACTAAGTCCACATGGAAGAAGCACACCATCATCAGTCACTGAAGGATTGTAAATCATAGAATCCAAAATTGAAGGAGGCGCAATGTCAAAACCTAAATTGTGAGAATGCTGTTTGCAGAAGGCTAAGGATGACAGTAACAACCCATGATTCATCTGTGGGAACTACACAGGAAGTAAGGATCTGGTGATCTCCTTCTATCCTTTATTGAGTGTTGGGAGAACAGTGATTATTAAACAGAGTGGATTGAAGATCAAAGAGATAAACTGTTCTTGATGTCATTGAACTATTGAATTGTATGATATATCAGTAATATGCCAATGAAATTGTTGGAAAGAGATAAGTCAAAATTTCTTAGAATTTGAGGTTTAAAAAATAATAAATATCTTAAATAAATTAAGATAGATGACTCTGTAACTGATTTCCAAAAACAAAATGAAAAGGGCAAAGTAATAGACATGGATAAGAAACATATTGTTTGGACAGAAGTCAGTGAAATAAATCTTCAAAAATAGAAAGCAAACATGTTTGGTCAGCAATTTGTAGGATTAATAATAAAAAAAAAGTAATAGCCATGTGGCAATGTAGCATGGAAATTCCAGATTGTTCCAAAACAGCATTAAGAATAGGAGCAGTAAGAAGTCAGATTTTTCAAGAGGGTTTTGTTGTAGATATTGCATACTTTTTGTTTGTTTGTTTGTTTGAAAATATGCTGAAATACAATTAGTTAAAATTTACATTCATTATTATATCTAAAGTTGATGAAGCTGATTCCAAATTATGAAGACTTGATGAGTTCATTGTGGAACCATGCCCATGGGGTTTTTAGGCCAGTGACCCTTAGGAAGCAGATCACCAAGCCTTTCTTCTGAGGTGCCTCCCAAGGGATTCAAACCACGACCATTTTGCTTATTATCTGAATTCTTTTTTGGAGGGGACATCACTGCCCTCTGGTGGTGGGAGTAGGAGACCCAGCCTTTGCTCTTGTGGAGCTGCTGCTGGAATTGAACCTCCATCCCAGTGGGCCGCAGTCCTGCACACAACCACTATGCCACCGGGGCTCAGCCTATTATCTGAATTCTTAAGTGTTTTCCCCAGTTAGGCATCTACATTAATCATTAGAAGTATAAAAATGGGAGGTATAATGTTCATGTCATTTAAAAGGAAAAAAAAATAAAGGACATTCACAAATGTAGACCATGAATTGGGGAAAAAAAAATTAAGTGTGTGTGTGGGGTGGGAGAAGCAGTAGACAACTTCCTTTAAAATAAGAATAGACTGCCTTGGCAATAATATCATCAAAATACTGATAACATTTGAGTTCTGAATTGGTCACTTAGCAGTTGGGTGACAAAGCACTGAGTCTCTTAAAAGTCTCAATTTTCTTGCTTGCAGCATGAACATAGGATTATTTTCAACAGTGAATGACATAAAATAAAATGTACACATACTTGGGATAGGAATAGGTACCTTGTAAAAGACCCATAAATTCCAATTCTTAATGACAATAACAAATGGTGGAGAAAATGGTAATGGACATCATGAAATAATGTGACAGAAATAAGCTCAGACATGCTCAAACGAAACTCATTGCTGTTAAATAGATTCCAACTCACTTTGACCATATGGGGCAGAGTAGAACTGTCCCCATGGGGCTTCCAAAGCTATAATATTTATAGAAGAAAACATCCCCATCGCCCTCATGGAGTGGTCAATGAATTCATGCAGCCAACCCTGCAGTCAGCAGTCCAGGGTTTAACAACTGTCTTAACAAAACTCACCAAACATGCCAATTATCCCAATACACGTGAATGGATTAAATTTCCATGTTGAAACAGTCGAAGTGGTTTGGGGTTGGGGTGTGCTACAGAGGTTAAGGTGGGGTAAAATGTCAATGAATTCATGTACAAAAAAAATGTCTGGAAACTGTGGTAGCCAGTGTACATTCTATTTGATGTGATTCAAATTTGGAATGATATGTATTAAATCCCAACTAATAAAAAAACTGAGTAAAGATGTTACATTGTGAGGATTCAAATCAATGACATGAAACAAAATGTACTAATTCACAATAAAGTTTTAAAATATATATCTCTATACACAATATTAGGAATAATGAAAAAAGAATATGTTCTTATTTGTTAATATTAAATATAGATATTAGTACCAAATTTCTATATTTAATATCAAGATATATATATATACACACACATATACACAGATTGTTTGGTTGCTTGGTACTGGTTAAATCTATGGAGAATAACATGTATGTAGAATTTGAAGGATACTGAGAAAGATGGGATTTCATCTTCTGTAATGCAGAAGATCTCATTTTTGCTATTATAGGTCATCAGTTTCTACATCATATTTCTACAGAGGTGAAATGAATGAAATAGCCTGTTTATGTGACCATTGAAAGGGGGAGGAAGTGAAACTGTTCTTAGGCAGAGTGAAAAGTGTATTTAAAGTACCTAATCAAGAGCAATAGACCAGTATAGCATTAAAATAAGTAAGACAAGAACTGTGGAGATACACAAAGAATTCCATTGAGAGTGAGTTGCTTTAACAGTGTTTTAATCATCAATAATTGGAATAGTCATACCTAAGGATATCTGCAACTTGTCTGCAGAGTCACGGTGGAGATAAAGTGTGCCCAAAGGGAATTTATAAATTACAACACCACAGACACCCCCTCCTTCACTACACCCTGCCATGTGTCTTTATGCCATGGACTGGGGATTGCTTCCCCGGGTAGATTCATTGAAGACTGGTGGTGTGTTAGTACAGACTGACTTGGATTTGTGTCCAGGGGACAAATGCTCCCCTCAATTCCTCCTCCACTAGAGCTCTCCCGGTCAGTTTTTCATATTGTTGTGGTTTGCATGTCTGTCTGATGCTTAAAGCAATGTCTTTGGTATTTCAAATATTAGGAAGGTTGGTCATGTTGGATAGTTACACCAAAGTTTTCAGACGAAATATTTTGGGAAAAAGGGTCTGGTGATCTACTTTTAAGGATAAGTCCATGAAACTTGTTGCTTACAACAGAATAACCTATGCATTTGTTTTTGTTTGCTTGATTGTTTGTTTTGGAGGGGCCATCACTGCCCTCTGGTGGTCGTGGGAGCTACCCAGCACTGCTCCTGAGAGCTGCCGCTGGATTTGAGCCGCCAAGCCTGTGGGCCACAGTCCCGCACTCAACCACTTACGACACCGGGGCTCAGCCCAATCTATGCCTTTCTTAATTTGAATATATCACCGAAAAAGATCAATTACTAGAGAAAGGCATTGGCATCATGTCCAAGAAGCAGAGAGCCCATAAAGAAAATAACCTTTAGATAAATTGGTCAGATAAGTTGGCAGAAGAGCATTATCCACGGACTTAAATATATGTGTTATTTTGAGGATGACCCAGAGCTTGGAAGAATTGTCTTCTTTAATGCATAAGATCTCCGTGAGTTAAAGTTAACTTTATAACAGATAGTAATAAAAACAACGTTAAAGATAGAATTTGTGTGTTTTTTCAATGATTTTATTGGGAGCTCTAACAGCTCTTATAACATTCAATACCTCATGTGTATCAGCATATTTGTAAACATGTTGCCATACTCACTCCAAATATTTCCCTTGAGCCCTTGGTATAAGTTCCTCTTCTCCCTTCCTTTTATTTTTTTATAAATCATTTTATTGGGGCCTCATACAACTCCCATCATGATCCATACATACATCAGTTGTATGCAGGCCACATTTGCACACTTGTTGCCTTCATCATTCTCAAAACATCCTCCCTTAACTTAGGCCCCCAGTACCAGCTCCCCATATTTCCCCCCCTCCCCCCTCCCCGTTAACAATTTACAAAGTGTTATTATTTATTCATATCATACACTATTCAATGTATCCCTTTACTCACTTCACTTTTGTCCATACCTCAGAGAGGACGTTATGTGTAGATCCCTGAAATTGGTTCCCCCTTTCTATTCCACCATCACTCCATTCTCCCAGTATCAACACGCCCACTACTAGTCCGGAGGGATCATCTATCCTAAATTCCCCATATTTCTAATTCCAGTGTACATCCCCTGCTCTAGCTGAATTTCTCTGGTAGAATTGGGATCACGATAGTGGGTGGGAGAAAACATTTGAGAACTAGAGGAACGTTGCATGTTTCATTGTTACTTCTCTGTACCTTGACTGGCTCATCTCTTCCCTTCAATCCCTCTGTAAGAGCATGTCGTTTCATTTATTGATGTATTTTGGGTCCCCAATCTGTATCCCTCCTCATTTATCATTATAAAAGTTTGAGTTCTTTGATGTCTAATACTGTATCCCTTGGACACCAGGTGGTCACACAGGCTGATGTGCTTATTCCATGTGGACTTTGTTGATTCTGAGATGGATGGCTGCTTGTTTACTCAAGCCTGTAAGACCCCTAATGCTATATCTTTTGATAGCTGGGCACCATCAGCTTTCTTCACCACATTTGCTTATGCATACATTTGTCATCAGGGATCATATCAGAAAAGTGAATATGCAGTGTTATGATTTTTAGTTCTTGACGTCCCATGACTGATCCCTTTGACACCTTTGGTCACAAAGTGTGGTGTGCTTCTTCCATGTGGGCTTTGTTGCTTCTCAGCTAGATTGCTGCTTGTTTACTTTCAAGCCTTTCAGACCCCAGATGCTACATCTTTTGATAGCCAGGCACCATCAGCTTTTTTCACCACCTTTGCTCATGCACATATTTAAATGTCTTCAGTGTGATCATGTCAGAAAGGTGAGCATCATGGAAAGCCAATTTAGTGGAACAAAATTTTCTTGCACTGAGGAAGTATGTGAGTGGAGGTCTAATGCCCATCTGCTGTCCTAATTCCAATCCTATAAGTATATGCACGCTGATCTATTTCCCCATCACATGTAAATATATTCACCTATGTACATGCCTGTATTTAAGTCTCTATAAATGCCCTACAACCCCCAATTCTTTTTCCTATTTCCTTTTACTTTCCTCTTGTCCCACTATCATGTTCTGTCTCCATTTGAATTTCAGTATTTTCTCTCTGTTACATTACTCTTCAATCCCTGTCAGACATCTCACATCCACCTTGTCACTGATTTTGAATCATTTGTTCCCTTATCCCTGGGGCAGTCAACACCACCTACTTTCCCCCTCCTCCCATCCTCCCATGCCCTCCCCGGAAACAACAGTCCCATCACTTTCACCTCCAGACTGTTCATCCAGCCTATCTTATCTAGATAGACCTGCAGAGATAGCAATATGTACTAGGAAAAAAAAGCATCCTATGATGAACCAACCAAAGAAATTAAATGATAACAACACCCCCATGTCCAAAATATATACATATGTAAAAAATAAAAAATAATAACTAAATAAAAGCCCATGAATAGTTCAAGGCCTGTTCTTTGACCTCCAGGAGTGTCCCCTGGTTGAGTCTGATGGGGTGTCACATTCTGACCTCAAAGTATGTCCTTGGCACTCCATCGGGAACCCCATGCTCTGTTGTACACCCTTAGTGGTTTGCCATGGTGTCATTGGGTCAGACAGGATACAATCTTGATCCGGTTTCTCCATTGTTGTCCCTGTAGGGACTTGTGTCAGCCAGGGATGCCAAAATTCATAGTAGGGTCAGTCATATGGTCCTCTCTGTGCATTGGCTTTTCTGAGTGAGAATGTCATCCTCAAGGCTCAGGGGGCCAGGATGCACTCCATTCTCTCTTCCTCCCCCTTAATTTGTTAACATGTGCTCTGATCAAGCATGTCTCACTACTCAAGCAGTAGCTTCAATGCTGACCTCCAAATCAAACTCCCCTGGGGAGAGAGTTGGCTGTCCACATGGTTGAGATTGGGGTTGAGCCCTCAGAGTCTTCCACTGACTCCCTGCTCCATGCCATCATGCTGCAGTCACATCCTGGATCACCTGATTTAAATTTGGTCCCTCTTTCCCTGTGGAGATATAACAATACTCTCCCTTTGGGTGGGTTAGTACCCAATTCCCTCTCTACACATCATGCTGTCCTGCTCTAGGGCCCAGTCTTTCCTGACAACATATTCAAAGTATATGAGACAAAGTCTTACCATCCTTGCATCTAAGGAGCACCCCACCCATCCTTCTTCCAAGAAAGACTGTATCTTTTTGACAGTCCATGGTACTTTCAATATTCTTATCCAGCACCACAATGAAAATGCATCAATTTTTCTTCAGTCTTTCTTCTTCATGGCCCAATTTTCATATGGACAAGAGGTAATAGAAAACATCAAGGTTTCTGGCTGCTGCACTGCATCAATCTGTGTCATTTGGGGGTCTTCCTTCCTTGTACTAATCCTTTAGCAGGCAAGATGCCCTTCTGCAGGGATTGGTCATTCCTGATTTCAATGTCTAAAGTAAAAAAGACAAAATCATGGCAACCACATGTTTAAGGAGAAGGCTGGCTACACTTCTTCCAAGACAGATTTATTCATTCTTCTGACAATCCTTGCTACTTTCATTATTGCTCACCAGCAACACAATGAAAGGATAGCAATTATTTGGTGTTCCTTATTCCCTGACTGGCTTTCAAATGCATATTAAGCAATGGGGAAAATTGTAGGTTGGTTCAGGTGTATTTAAATCCTCAAAGTAGTCACCCAGAAATGTAATTTTTTTGAAGAATTAACTGCACTAGCAACATTTTAAATAAATCTTAAAAATATAACAGATGAACATTTTCTGGCTATAATTTAAGAAAGCTAGCTATGGAAAATTCAAAGTGATAATCACAAATTTTATACACTTAGAAATTTGTAAAATATCATCCTAAGTAAAACTAGGTTAAACAAAAACTTGTATTAGAATTATAGACTGGAGGCTAAGCCCCGGTGGCGTAGTGGGTGAGTGCGGGTCTGCGGCCTATGGGCTTGGCGGTTCAAATCCAGCCCCAGCTCTCCAGGAGCCAGGCTGGGTAGCTCCCACGACCACCAGAGTGCAAGTGAGACCCCCCTCAAAAAGAATTATAGACTGCTTATAAATGTACCCAAATACATATAAATATATGCATATAAAACACTGCATATAAAATATAAAGCCAAATCAATGCTTAAATGCTAATGTATTATTTTAAGTGCATTCATTAAAAAGCAAAGAAGAATCAAAATATGCTAATTAAGCATTCAATTAAAATAATTTAGAGAAACTAAATAAAAAATATTAAGAAAATGAAAGAAAAGTTTGTGTAATATAAAACTGTGAACTATATAAAAATAACCTTCACTAGAAGAAAGTAATATTTCATTTAAAAAGGTCACTAGTATATGAATTTGGCCATTTATCTCTTATTGAGCTTTTAAAAATATAAATCATGTTGTAAACATGACAGGGAAAATAAACCCAGAAACAAAAATTTGTAAGGTTTAGAGCAGTGGTTCTCAACCTTCCTAAAGCACCCTTTAATAAAGCTCCTCAGGCTGCGGTGACCCCCAACCATAAAATTATTTTTTTTGGGGGGGGGCATCACTGCTCTCTGGTGGTGGGAGTAGGAGGCTCAGCCCCACTGCTGGAATTGAACCTCCGTCCCAGTGGGCTGCAGTCCCACGCACAACCACTACGCCACCGGGGCTCAGCCCCCATAAAATTATTTTCAATGTTACTTCATAACTGTAATTTTGCTGCTGCTATGAATCATAATGTAAATATCTGATATGCAGGATGTATTTTCATTGTTACAAACTGAACATAATTAAAGCTTAGTGATTAATCACAAAGCAATATGTAATTATATATTATGAAATATTTATTTCTAATTATTAATCACAAAGCAATATGTAATTATATATTATGAAATATTTATTTCTAATGACAAATAAATGAAATTTTGTCTTGAAGCTTGGTGTAGCATGATGTAGCATGCAGGATACATGTATGTGGGCATATCTGCTTGTGGGTGGGCACACCTGGAGATAGATAGAGGAACAGCATCTTGGTTCCTAAGACCATCAGATATATGTGTTTTCCAATGATCTTAAGTGACCCCTGTGAATGGTTTGTTCAATCCCCAAGGGGTCACGACCCACAGGTTGAGAACTTAGTCCAATGGGTCCTTTGATCTCTTGAATGCTGCATTGATTATGGATCCAAACCAAGTGAAATCCTTAACAACTTCAGACTTTTCTCCATTTGTCATAGTGTTAGCTCATGGTCCAGTTGTGAAGATTTTTGTTTTCTTTACATTGCGTTGTAATCCATATCGAAATCTGCAAGTCTTTCAAGTCTTCCCCACTTTCAGCAAAAGAGGTTGTTTCCTACATATCAAATGTTGTTAATATGCCTTCCTGTCATATTCTCCTTCAAATAATCCAGCTCCTTTGATTGTTTTCTTAACATCCATCTTGAAAATGTTTAGTGAGAGGATAAGCCCGGATGCACACCCGTCTTGATTTCTCACCATGCAGGATTCCCTTGTTCTGCTCATTCAGCTGCTTCCTGACCCACCTACAGGCTCTGCGTAAGTAAAAGAAAATGATCTGGAATTCCCATTCTTCATGGTTTGCTATAGCCTGCACAGTTGAATGCCTTTGCATAGTCAATAAAATACAAGTAAACATTTTTTCTGTTATTCTCTCGTTTCAGCCAAGATCCATCTGATATACTTTGTTCTATGTCCTCTTCTTAAATGGGCCTGAATCTCAAGCAGTTCTCTGTCAATGTACTGATATGGCCCATTATGGATCATCTTCAAAAAATTTTCATATGCAAGTAATATCAATGATATTGTTCTATAATTTGAGCATTTTGTTAAGTCACCTTTCCTTGGAATGGGTAAAAGTAGGGATAGCTTTCTGTTGGTTGGCCAGATAGCTTTCTTCCAAATTTCATGGCATAGATAAGTGAATGTTTCCAGTTCATTCACTAGTTGAAACAGTTGGTATATCATCAAGTTCTGCAGCCTTATTTTTGGTTAATGCTTTCAGGGAAGCTTAAATTTCTTTTTCTAGTACCATTGGTTTTGCTCAAAGATTACATCTTGTGATGAAGGAATTTCAACTAACTCTTTTTGGTACTGTGACTTTCTTGTCCTTTCAACTTCTATAGATGTGTGCTGCAGGGTTAAATATTCTGTCCATAGAATTTTTTAATATTTCAACCCGAGGCTTGATTTTTTCTTTATTTCTTTGTTTTTGATATACTGAATGCATGCTTTCCTTTTGGTTTTCTAGCTCTAGATATTTGAACATTCCATTATAATATTTTCCTGTCTTCACAAGTTGTTCCTTGAAATTTTCTATTCAGTTCTTTCACATCATCAATGCTTCTATTTGCCTTGGCTAATCTATGATTAAGAGCATGTTCAGTGTCTCTTCTGCCATCCACTTTAATCTTTTCTTTTTCTTATTTTAATGACCTTTTTCTTTCTACATGTATATGATATTCTTGATTTCATCCTACAACTCATGAGTCATCAGTCATTAGCATTCAATACATCAAATCTACTCTTTAGATGTTCCAGAAATTCAGGTGGAATAAACTTACAGTTGCATTTTAGCCCTCGTGGATTCATTCAAATTTTCCTCAGCTTCAAACTGAATTTTCTTAGGGGCAATTGATGGTCTATTCCATAGTCAGCTTCTGGCGTGGTTTTAACTGCTGATACTGAGCTCCTCTCCATTTTCTTTCCCCACATATATAGTCAGTTTGCCTCTGTGTGTTCCATCTGGACAAGTCTACGTGTATTGTCAACAGCAGCATTGTTGGGAAAAGGTATCTGTGATGAAGAAGTTATTGGTCTTGCAAGATTCCATCATGCCAATGCCAGCTTTGCTTCTTTCAGCAAGAGCATATTTTCGAAATACTGTTCCTTCCTCTTTGTCTCCAACATTAGCACTCCACCAGCAATACTTATCAATATATATGTATTGCATATTTGGTCACTTTTAGGCTGAAGACATTGGCAGCACTTTTTAATGTCTGCATCACTAGCTTTAGTTACAATGATAGACTAATAAAGCAAAGATCTTGGAAATTAAACATAATTGGATAATATTTTGTTCTATTATGTATAAGGTCAATAAGAGTCAGAGCCAAGTTCACATAAGAAATTAATGAAATCCTCCAATTAGTGATGCACACTGAATGAAATGCCTATTGAAGAAATTGATAATTGAATGTACATGTATATACTTTCAATGAATGTACATGTATATACTTTATATATCTTCAAAATCAGATATATAAATATGTCATTTATACATGATTCTTTCTATGGAGAGAATTTGAAAATCAATAACACAATACTCTGTCCATAATGAATAAAACTCATTTTAAGGCAAAACCTAAGCTCAGGGTTCTATAGTTAACATTAATGGTTATGAAAGGAAAAAAAACTAGTATTCATCCATTATATTCTAATCTCTGTTTATGCTTTTACATGCACAATTTCATTTTATATTCACCTTCCTCAAAAGATACCAGTGGAATGGCTATTGAAACACATGGATATATTATTAATGAAGAAATAAATTTTCAAGCAAGTCACTTATTTGGTTAAAGTTAAGCAGCTTATCCATGATGGAGATAGGATGTTATTGGAATTCTTTCTGATGTCAAATATAGACTTTCTGAATCATTCACTGATTTCTTAAATATCAAGTAAACAGCAAAAATAAATCAATAAGGAATACCTATCAAACTTGTGCTATAATCAGATGTTATGCCAAGTCTCAGGGGAAGAAAAAACTAAAGACATGTTCTTTCAGAATTTCATGGTTTCCAGGAGAGGCTAGTTAGGTGCATAGGTAATAACAAAATCATTGTCTAAATTCTAAAGATTTATATGATGAGCAAAAGAGGAATTATTATACCACACAATGAGAGCAAAATCGTTTTAATAACAGGTTTTAGATTTTATGAACTGAGAACATTTTTTAAACAAGAAAATATATGCTGCTTTTCAAATAATTGAGCTAATAGACCTGAAAAACCTAACATCATTATATTGAGCAATAGAATGATTTAGTTATCAAATATAACTTGAAAAGTTTTATATCTTTGTTTAACTTTAAATGGGTCTGCTATTTTCTTTCTCTGATTCTCCAGAGTTAGTATTGGAATCAAGACCAATCCCATGCAATGACTTGAACAACATTTTCTTTTGCTTTATAATTGCTGGGGAAATTAATATAGAGCAAGAGTAAGCTTCCTGCAAGTAACATGTCAATATACATCTATAAAGATATATGAGTCCAATTTGGACAAGAGGTTTTTAATAACCACCTAATTGTTCTTTAATGCTTTTTAGACTGTATGTCTTTTTCAGTGACTCATAATCTTGAAATTTCATGTTTTGTCTGAATAAGTATTTGTATGGCTGAACAATAATATTTCATGGTATCTTAATTTCTATTGTGCTTGTAATAATTTTCCATTTTCATTCTGATTTTTTAAATTCCTTTTTATATTGCCCACTAAGTGAATATCTCACCATTCATCTCACATTATTGTACTGTGGTGATTTGCACATTGCTATTGCTGTGGTGCTCAAAACTAGTATTGAAAATACCAGAAGGTTGACCCTTGGTGAACACGTTTCAGTTGTGCTTCCAGATTGAAACAAACTAAGAATAAGAGGCAGATATATCATATCTGAAAATTAAGCTAAAGAAAAGTTTATGAATACCAAGGAAACATAGCACGCTGTAGTGCTGGAAGATGAGCTCCTCCCATTGGAAGCTACTCAAAATGCAACTGGGGAAGAGGCGCCTTCTGTAAGAAGAGTAGACTTTATTAGAATGGATAGACTAAGGTTTTTCATGCATTAAAATCTACAAGGAAGACCTGTGAACCCAACTATTATTCAGATGAGCACACCAACCACTATATCTTATGATTAAGAAATTAGAGATTTCTATCAATATGTGCAACTGAAATCGATGAAGCATACAATCAAGATGCATTTGTAATTACTGGTGATTGCAATGTAAAAGTTGAAAACATAAAGGAGGAAATCGGTTGGGTAATAGGTTCTTGGTTATATAAACAAAGTTATAGATCACATGATGGAATTGCAAGGACAATGACTTCTTTTCTTTCTTCCTTTTTTTGATCCAATCTTTTCTTTTCTTCTGAGCTGGGTGAAGATTTACAGGTTATATCATCAGTCTTACATTCAAGGACTAATTCTGTTTTGTTTTGACTTGAAATCTCCTCTATATATAATCACTTAGTGTGTTAGTCTGGATAGACTAGAGGAACAAATTTCAAAGCCACGCATATGGATACAAGGAATGGGTTTATATGCAAGGGGAACAGGACATTGAGTAAACATCCCAGCCCAGTCCAGCTCAAAGTCACAAGTCAGATATTAACCCATAGACCTGAAATTGGTCCATAAAATCTCCTTCTGACTCACGAAGTCACAGGTCAGTGCCTGCAGAGTCCCAGCACCGACAGGGGTCTCCCCATGTCTCCTCACTTCCAGGGCTCAGGGTCTATCAACAACATCCCATGGTGGCAGAAGCAACTCATCACTGGCAGAGGCCTCCATGTGGCTGCCCCAGCCTCAGAGGTCCGGCTCCTTCAGGGCAAAGCCGTGTGGTTTCTCCAGCCTCCTGGACGCAGCCATTCTGTGTTGCCTGTGATTAATCATCTCTGAAAATAACTCCCAACAACTGGGGGAAAATAGTTTCTCATCTTCATGAGGGAAATATGGTGAGATTTCCCAGGAGTCTCTGGTGAAAGCCATGTCCACACTGAGGCCTCATTGACTACTCAATGGTTATCTCCAGATTAGCAGGCCAGACTCCACCCCTACATTTCAATCATAATATTAACATAAGAACATGACTGCCACAGACCACCCCTTGTTAACTTTATACTTTCACATAACTCTGTAATCATATGTAACCCTCAAATAAACAATAAAATCATTTTTATATCTAACAGGATAAAACTAAAATACATATAAGTCAACATGTGTCACCATCATTTGAAAATAACATTCTATAAGTGAACAAAACAATAGATATCCTGTGCCTTACAATTGTACTTACAAAATATCTGTACCTTGATTCTATAATCCTATGAATGTATATTCTACCACCTATAATAATTTGCAAACCAAACTAACTCATGCCTTCATTCCCCATTTTGGGTATCTAATTTCTATATTGCCCACTTACACCAACCCAATGCTGTAAGGAAACAATCATATCTTTCAACGTGAAGAATCTTCATTCCAGTTGGAAACTCGTGAAGTATGCGTCCATTAGTAAAGTCAAATCAGGACAGGCCATCCAAAAAAATCATCAATGATATGCATCAGTTCACAGACTTAAATTACTTTTCTTCCTCTGGTCAGGTTCTGGTCAACTCAATGTGGGCTTTTCCACTTAGCCTCACCACGGTGGCCATTGGTCGCCTTCCTTTAGACCAAGGACCCAACAAACTCTCAACATGCCTAGCTCTCTCATGCTAGGTCATGAACTACCAACCAGTAAACCCGCTCTCATCTCCTTTTTTTACTGTGAACCAAGTTCCCGGGTGTCAGTGGCCAAAGTCAACCTGGCTCTTTATTGCTGCATTTCTCCTGTTTTCACCGACAAGCAGTAAATCTGGGTGGTCACCTAACAAGCATTTCAGCCTGCCACAAGTTTCCTTTAACATTCAGACCCAGAGAGGAGTTATCTTCATGGTTCCAGATTCCTTCGCTTTTGAAGACAATCACTAGTCAGGATTTTCCAAGGAAATTGACTCTATCCTTCTTTATGGGTCAGTCTGACCTCTAAGACTACAAGTATCCTAAGCACTCCCAAAGTCTGGGTGAGGCTACTTTCTTTTTTCCAGGTGTGGTCTAACCCCATTTAAGCTCAAGGTGGGGTTATTCTCTTTAGAGATGTCTTTGACGCTGAGTCCTAAACCCTCTAGAGGTCAATGCTTGGTTTGAGGTAACTAGATTTGCAAACTCTTTTATATACTTCCTAATAAACATTTCTATGCATCCTTATATTTACAATAACAGGCATAAGAAATCAGTATAAGCAGCATAGTCAGAAATCAAACTATATTCTTAGAATAGAAGGTCAATATTTATTAAGCTTATCTTTATCCTTATCTAAACTACTGTTTAAACAAAAACATTGAATTAGGTCTCAAAAGGCATCAAAACAGATCCCTGCTTTCGGTCCGGCATTCTGATCTTCTTAACCATTGTCCCTGAGCAGAACCGGCTCTGAGACACTCAAATGGCGGCCCCCACGCCTGAGCTCAAGATATACATTAACAGTATCCATTTTATATAGGAACAACCAAAGACAGCTTGCAAACAAAATAATCAAAACTTTAACTTCCCATATTGTTTCCAGAAAATAGCTCAGTAAACTGGACATATCTGACTTCTGTCTAGCCAAAGAAGTAACAATACCACGAGACAGAAGTCAAACAAGCTTCTACTTTCCATCTTATGATTTGTTCCTCTAGTACCCCACTCCTGAGGTACCATAATGTGTTAGTCCAGATAGACTAGAGGAACAAATTTCAAAGCCACGCATATGGATATAAGGAATGGGTTTATAGTCAAGGGGAACAGGACATTGAGTAAACATCCCAGCCTAGTCCAGCTCAAAGTCACAAGTCAGATATTAACCCATATGCCTGAAATCAGTTCATAAAGTCTCCTTCTGACTCACAAAGTCACAGGTCAGTGGCTACAGAGTCCCGGCACCAACAGGGGTCTCCCCATGTCTCCTCACTTCCAGGGCTCAGGGTCCAGCAACAGCATCCCATGGTGGCAGAAGCAACTCATCACTGGCAGAGACCTCCATGTGGCTTCCCCAGCCTCAGAGGTCCGGCTTCTTCAGGGCAAAGCCGTGTGGTTTCTCCACCGGCTACTCCAGCCTCCCGGACACCGCCATTCTGTGTTGCCTGTGATTAATCATCTCTGAAACTAACTCCCAACAACTGGGGAAGATAGCTTCTCATCTTCATGAGGGAAATATCGTGAGATTTCCCAGGAGTCTCAGGTGAAAGCCATGCCCACACTGAGGCCTCATTGGCTACTCAATGGTTATCTCCAGATTAGCAGGCCAGACTCCACCCCTATATTTCAATCATAAAATTGACATAAGTCCATGACTGCCACACTTAGTCTGCTCTCTCCCTGTGTTTCCTGTTTCCATTTTACATATTTTTTCAACAAAATAATCATGTGGACCTCACTGAATGGAATAAACAGGAAATAAATTCAAGAAACAAGTACACAGAAGAGATGATGGAGATGTCCAATATCAACCAACACAAGACCAGCAATATTTTGTGACACAGACTATCAGTTGTTTATATTCAAGTTCCATTTGAAGCTAAGAAAAAATTCAATCAAATCCGTGAGAACCAAAATTTGACCTTGAGTATATCCCACATAATTTTAAAACAATTCATGGATAGATTTGACACACTTAACATCAGTGATTGGAAGACCAGAGAAGTTGGGGGATAACATCAAGAACATCAAACATGAAGACATCAAAAAATCATTAAAGACAGAAAGAGGAGAAAAGACAAAAAGAATGTCAGAGGAGACTCTGGGCCTTGCTCTGGAACATTGAGTAGCGAAAGCAAATG
The DNA here is from genome assembly GCA_004026705.1 of Nesogale talazaci. Classification (NCBI taxonomy): domain Eukaryota; kingdom Metazoa; phylum Chordata; class Mammalia; order Afrosoricida; family Tenrecidae; genus Nesogale; species Nesogale talazaci. Next base: position 24,576 of record PVJH01013987.1, read on the forward strand.
AAAGAAATGATGAAGAAAAAGAGCTGAAGAGAAAATTTAAAGGAACAGCATGGAAGACAAAGTAAAGCATTATCTTGAAATGTGTAAAAACTTGAAATTGGAAGGAAGAACAGACACAGGATTTTTCATTCTGAAAGTACTGTAGAAAAACTTCAAACCTGGAACTGCAATATTGAAGTATTCTATGGAAAAAATATTTAATGATGCAAACGACATCAAAAGAAAATGAAAGGAATGCACAAAGTCATTGTAACAAAGAACTGGTTGATGTTCGACCATTTCAAAAGCTAGCATATGATCAAGAATGGGTGAGGGTATATACAAAAGCTGCATTTAAGGTATTAGTAAAGGGTAAGGCTTCAGGAATTGTACAATACCAACTGAAATATTTTTACAAACTGAAGGAATGCTGGAAGTATCCATTCATCTGTCCAAGATTTTAGAAGACAGCTACCTGAGCAAAGAAGTTTAATCCCTATCTGTGCCCATTCCAAAGAAAGATGACCAAGCAAAATGCAGAAATTATCAATGTCATTAAGTAAAATTTTGTTTAAGATAATCCAAAAATATTTGTAGTGGTAAGTTGATGTGGAACTTCTAGAAATTGAGAGAAGGGTGTTGAATAAACGATATTGCTAGCACTAGATGGATCTTGGTTGGAAACAGAGACTAGCAGGAAGAAATCAATCTTATTTTGTTGATTATAAAAAGGCATTGAACTATGTGACTCATAACAAACTATCAATAACAGTGCTAAGAATGGATATTCTGGGTTGAGCCCCAGTGGCGTAGTGGATTGAGAGTGGGACAGCGGCCCACGGGCTTGGTGGTTCAAATCCAGCAGCAGCTCTCCAGGAGCAAGGCTGGGTAGTTCCCACGGCCACCAGAGCACAGTGATGCCCCCCCCCCGCCAAAATGGCTATTCCAGAACATATAATTCTACTCATAAAAAACCTGTGCACTGAGCAAGAGCCAGTGTATTGAATGGGGGAAGACTGAATGTCTGAATACCAGGAAAGATGTGCATCAGGATTGTATTTTTAGCACATTTTTTCAATTAATATCTTGAGGAAATAATGTGAGAAACTGGACAATATGAAGAAGAATAAGACATTTGGGTTAGAGGAATGCACATTAACAAATTACTGTATACAAATTATACAACCTGATTTACGGAAAGTAAGAGAACTTGAAATGCTTTTCTTACTCTTTATTGTGAATTCGGTGAAGGTGTACAGAGAAGATCATCAGTTTTACCTTCAATTATTCATAATGTATTTTGGGTCAGCTCACTGACTGTAATCCCCTATTGAACCATCACATATCTTACTTCATCCTCGTGCTTTCTGTTTTCCTTCCAAGCCGTTTCCTAACTCTCTGAATATTGGCCTTGGGTATATGCTACCCTTTGTTTTTAAATGGGGACAAACCTTAAGTGTCAGAGCCAAAATCTCTGGAATTCTGTCATTCTCTTTCTAACTAGGAAGTTTTATTTTATTAAATATCCTTGTACTTATTACATATTTTTCTCCCATGTTATTCAGGAGCTTTTAATATGATTCCATTAACACAATTGGTAGTGGTGGCTGGGAAACATGTTGTCTGGTCTCAGGGTAGATGTTTGTGTGATCCATCAGCCCATTGGAGTAATAGCTTCCATGTCTTTTGATTTTCATCACACTACCTTGGAGAGGAGTCAATGGCTACACCTTTGATGACTCTCTTGAGCATTTAAGATCCCAGTAGCTACTCATCCAAGCAGTATGCAGAACATTGTCTCAAAGTACTTCTAATGAGGATCAAAGTATAACACATACTAAACACTACAGTCTTTATACTTCAAAGTAATAAAACAAAAAATTCCTACAATTGGACCAATAAACAGTATGGTACATGGATAACATATGTTAGATGTCAAGGATCTGATGCATCCTGAATCAATAATCATGTCCATGTAAACAATAGCCAAGAAATCAAATGACATATATTAGGGAAGCCTGATGAAGAAAAGAAAAAAATCTCTTTAAGATGTTAAAAGTAAAGGTAGCACTTTGGATATTAGATACACCAGAGACAATCCATGTTATTTTCAATTGTTCATATGCATACAAAAACTGAAAAATTTACAGGAAAAGTTGAATAACTCGTGCATTTGAACTATGGTTTTGGCAAAGAATTTTAGTCATACTGAGACAGTGCAAGGGTGTGAAGTTTGAGATTTGGACAGAGCATGCGTAAAATCCATGCAATATCTTGGGATTACAGTTTCTAGAACCCATGTTACTCTTGTGGAAATTACCCTCAACAGGAAGTTTCCTGGGAATCCCTTGCATGCAAATGTTTACTGTATAAGAAAGAAATACTACAGGTAAGAAGAAATACCGACTGGCTGTGCCAGCTGGGAAGGTTTTTCTTCCTCCTTTGGAGGCTCTTCATAAACTTCTCTTGTGAATACTCTATGCCTCCCCAAAGTAAACCTTTCTTTGGGGAAGACAAGAACCTAAGTTCTGGTAGCAGCATGGTAGACTACAAGAGAATTAACAAATCTATCTTGGAAGGAGTATAGATGGAATGATTTTTTAAAGATGAGAATGTTTGTAGATCATATTTTAGGCATATAATTAGGAGAGGGCATTCCCTGAAGGACGCCATGCTCGAAAATTCAGTGGATCAAGAAAAAAAGAGGAGGATCCTCAATGAGATGAACTGATACAGTGTCTGCATTAATGGGCTCAAATGTGGCAACAGCTATGAGGATAGTGCAGTTCCAGACAAGGTTCTATTCTGCTGTGCATTAAGGTAGCTAGGGATAAGAACTGACTAGATGATGACTAACAACAACAGGTGAATGTCTGGTTAATATATTCAACTTTGTTTGCTTGTTTCATGTTAACTACCTACAAAGGTCCATTGCTCTCTGTTAATGCTACTGTATCCATATTCCATACATTTTATAGTGTTTCAGATATTGACCAGGTCCTATTTTTGCTTCATTTCTATAATGTGATCACTATTAATAGTGTTCATCAGATATTTTGGAGTGAGTCCCTGACTCTTTTGGTTTATTATAGAAATGCATTTCTCAAAATGCTTGGAATTTAGTTGTTTCTATGTAGTATTCTTTTGCATATGAATTATAAGCAGATCAATATCATTTCTATGCTGAAATTTTTGGTGAATGTACAAGGTAGTATAATGTTTCCACTCTGGAACATTGAATAAGGAAATATGAAAATGATAACTCCCTCAACCTACACCCCTTAGTGAGATGACTTAAAGCAAAGTCTCAAATCAATTCATGATCTATAAATTATAAGACAAGCAAAAGTTAAACTTTTGTGTTTTCAAGCCACTGAGATTTAGCAATTACTATTATTTCAGCATAACCAGATTTTTATAATCGAAATACTTTATTATTTATCTCAAGGATTATCTACTAATATGGATGATGTTACAACTCATGCTTTGGAATCTCAACCTTAAAGTTGGCTGTTCAAATCCACCAACAGCTCCATGTTAGAAAGTCCAGGCCCTCTTTTCTCCTGCAGCCATTGGATCTTGGAAACCTGATTCACAATAATTCAATCTGAGGGATGTCATTGCTAATATTAGATAGATCTTAAATGAAAGATGAAAATACCCGAATGATGTTTATTTGTGCTTAATTTACTCTGCAAATATAATAGCTTGTGTAGCCTATAACAAATCATAATAATGCTGGAAGAATGTTAATTCAGAACACATCACTGTATTCATGTGGCACTTGTATGTAGAGCAAGAAGCAATCTTTCAAGCAGAGCAGGACTTCAGAATTTAAAAGGCAGGAAGGTATGTGTCAGGGTTCTTTCTTTCCTCTCACTCAATCGTTATACTAAGGAAACAACTGATACACTAGACTATATGAAGAAAATACAACATCAGGATTGGAGGAAGAGTTATTAGCAGCCTCAACATTCAGATGATATGATCTTAAACATTGAAAATGAGATAATGGTAATTCAATTTTAACAAAACTAAAATCCCCACAATGAGAGCAATCAATAACATATAAATGTGAAAAAGATTGAAGGTGTCAAGGGTTTCATTTACTTGGATTCACAACTGACATTGATGGAGAGAGCAGTCAGGAATTAATAATGTAGTGGATTGGAAAATCTGTTTCCCAAGACCTCTTCAACATGCAAAAATGTCACTATAAGGATTAAGGTGTATTTGACCCAAGTTTTGGTATTGTCAATCATTTCATAAGCACATGATCATTAGACAATAAAGAAAATTGAAGAAGAATTTTGCATTTCAATTAGGATGTTGGTGAAAAAAATTTTAATATCATGGACTACCAGAATAAGAAAAAAATTGTTTTGGAACAAGTATAGCCAGAATACTCCTTGGAAGTGAATCTGGTGAGACTTCATCTTATATATTTTGGACCTTCTCATAAAATGATGATACGACCTCCAATATTAACCAAAGATGTATATAAATCATGGATATATGAATGGATTGGTTGTTCACACTTAATTCTAGCCCCAATCTAAGAAAAATTAGGTCTTGTGACAAGACCTTGCTCTAGGCTTACCCTCATGAAGAGATCACTGAAGATATGAGTGTTATAGCAAAGTGTGGTGAAGAAAATAGATGACACCCAGCTTTCTAAAAATCAGCATTTGGGGGTCTTACATTTTTTTTTCTTAAAACAAACAGCCATCTAAGTGAGGCATCAGCAAAGTTCACATGGAGGAAACACACTAGCCTCTGTTATCCAAAGGTTATAAATAATGACATTCAAATGTGAGTGAAGGAATGAATCAGAGCTTAAATTATGAACACTTGGTTTGCAGAAGGGTATGGATGACAGTGGAAACCCAAAGTCCATTTGCCAGGTCCCTACTATAATTGATCCTCTCGTGAATACTCTATGACCATAGTGGAGGGATGTGAATAGCTTTGTTGTCAGACAAAGACTATTGCCAAAGTCAATTATGGCAGATGCAGTTAGGATAAAAATATAATACCTTATTATTTTGTTTATCTTTTGACCCATTTTAAAGTGATTTCATTTTTTTAAAGCTAGGGAAAATATATATGGAGTAAGCCTCTAGTGAATTCTCTCTGACCAGGACTTTTATGTGATTGTTGCAGGTGCCGTTAGGTTAAACTAACACTTTATCATTTTATCTCCCTTTTGATCTATTTTAAATTGATTCTAGTATTTTAATATTTCCTACTTTCTTTTCAATTGGGATGTCCCTCTCATTTATTTTGTTATTCTTTGCTTTTGTTTTTGTTGTTGGCTTTCCATTCTTTTGGGGTGGGGTGGGTAGTGAGTGGGTGGGAGTTCTTTCCTGTATATGCAATCCAGAATAGGTAAACCTATATGGACAGTACCTTAATGGCTAATTGGGGATGTGGCAGAAGAGTTTATAGAAAATTTGGGGCTAATAACAATGAGTATAAGAAGGAAGAACATGTTCTAGAACTGATTAATGTGATGACTGTACAACTCTTTTTAATATGAGAGTAATATTGAATTCTGTGTTACCTGCATTATACCACTACAACTGTTTAAACAGAACAAGAAACGAGTCCCTAGAAAAAGCACATTGGTAGAGGACCAGACTCTGTGAAACTGATTGAGACAGTGGCTGAAAAAAGTGGCCTAAGCATCGCAACAATTATGAAGATGGCGTAGTACCAGGAAGGGTTTTGTTTTGTTCTGTTGGCAGAAGCTACTCAATGGCACAATACAATATTGGATTCCTTATCTCACTATTATATTTTTAATCATTAATATATTTGTTTAGTCTTTTTATGACTTTTATTAGATGATGTGATTTAGTATGTCTTATGTTACCTCAGGGTATTTTAGTCTGTTGATTCTGTTAACACAATTACTACATCTTAGGAGTTACACTTTCTTTGGTTGATTGTTTTTATGTACTCTTGAAGCTATTCATCAAATAAGTAACTTTATGGATCCGCAAGCATATTTCCCAAAGTTACAGGCAAAAGAGAAAAAGGTCTAGTTGGCGAGCCCCTAGTTCTACATATTAAAGACAAGGAAAGCGATACAGTTCAGCTTGGGGAGTCTTTGGTGCTATAAAACAAATATAAACAATATTTGCTTCTACTGCAGCAAACAGATCTCTTGCTCATGGATTTACCTTTAATTATTCATCAAGTATCTTCCAATCTAATGAAGGGATGGAGGAGTAAGTGTGAAGTGTAGATAGGCATCACCAGCATTTTCTCAGCTCTCATCTGGCACTGATTTTACATCACCTGGATAGGAGCTTGACAAATGGTCAGAGTTGTTAGTTCCCATCTTTATAGCCATTCTGTGGTTATCCCAAGTTAATATAGATAAGCCTCTTCAGCTGCAATTGGTAACTCTTTCCCTCAGTTATTTCCAACAACTCCTCTGCATCACAAACAGGAGTTTTAGAGGAGCTTTGTTTCTCCCCAGCATTTTCTTTTGTTAAGTTTCCAAGACCCAAGTTTTCTTTTGACTTCTGTAGCTTTGCAGAGTTGATTTGGGGCAAAGCAATCAGCAACATACGGTAGTTTGTCATCTTATCAGAAGTTAGAGTATGAATATATGATTTCTATGATGTTTCACACCTTTCTTGATATTCTATGTATTCTCTTTATGACTTTTCCATGAGATTTTATTATTACATATAATTTGAGAATACTTTTTTAAATTAATCTAAGTAGCCTTTTAAGATTGTAGAAATCATGTTACTTTGAAAGGTCTGTTTCAGAACATTCTGGTTTTGTTTGAATGGATTCACTACCTACAATTGCTCTGATGAACTGATTGGAAATTATTTTTTAGTCAAATTTTTTTCCTATGAATTATCTTTCTTTTCCTGATTTGGAGTTTTTCTTCATTTGCCTTTTTCATAATGATCATTTTTATTGTCTTGAAATCATGGTTATATGTTTTTTGATTATTTATTAAAATGGATAACTGGAGAAATGAAAGGTAATCCAATTGGTCTTTTAAAAGGTAAAAGAGGAGAGAAAGGGAAATGCAAAAGGCATAGTTCAAATAGAAAATAAAGAGTAAGATAGTATAATTGAACCCAATGAGCTAGTAATTATATTGAAGGTATACAGAATGAATTGCTCAAATAAAAACTAAGATTTTACACTAGATAAGGAACACAATGATGCTTCATTTACATGCTACATATTATAAGTATAATGATTAAAGGTGAAAATATTTAAAAATCTATACAATGAAAAACTGAAAGTTAGACTCTAAAATAAGAAATATCTTGGGCCCAAATCATTATCTACTAAGCTAGGTTCAATAATGGGTAAAGACAATGACATTACTTTATTTAGTAAATAACAATACTTGACAAATTATATATTCACAGAAAATAAATTTATTCTTCTCTTTTCTCATTCTCAATAGTAGCTAAATCAACATATTTTTGTCGGTCTTCACCAGTCCTCTGGTCATATGTGCATGTGTGTGTGTGTGTGTGTGTGTGTGTGCGTGCACGTGTAAAGGTATTTCAGTGCCTATACAGGTTTGTGCCACCTTTTACATTTAAAGAAACAAAATTCCAGGGGTGCAATGAAAAAGAGGCCTTATGGGAGGCAGACTTTTGCTCTCAAGTCACATAATCTACAAGGGGGTACGCCCATAAAAAAAAAAAAAACAAAAAACATGGAACAAGCTCCACTGGGACGAGCTTTCATAACATCTGTTTTTCCCTCCACATGAGCATCATGTCAACTCACTCTGAGGTAGTGCAACCAGTGGTGTCACTTGGAAAGGTTCTCTCTGGTCAAAATGAATTTTTTTTTTTAAGTTTCACTCATACCTTGTTTGTTTGTTTGTTTGTTTTGTGATGACCGACATCACAGCATGGGCTGTGAAATTTTGTTTCCTCTTTGGGAAAAATGCCTCAGAAACTGTTGTGATGCTGAGCACAACTTACGACACCCATGCTATGGGGAGAGCTCAAGTTTAAGAGTGGTTTTCTCTTTTCAGAAATGGTGACACGGACTTTGATTTGGATCTCTTGCTTTGGGGGTGTCCAAGTGTGAAAAGCAGCAGTCTGAGGCCACCATATATTTAATATTCTCCCAGTCTTTGAATTATTTATTTATTTCCATTTTATGGGGATCTCTTACAGGTATTATAACAATCCACAGTTCACGTAGTTCAAGTATGAATTTATAATTATTGCTACCATCACTTTCAGAATATTTTCTTTCTTCTCGCATTCTTTGGTATCAGCTTCCCTTTATCCCCGTATTCCCCCCTACCTCCCCAAGAACCCTTGTTATTATATTAAATATGATTGCTATTGCTATTCTTTCCCCACTCCTGTATCTTACATGGTCTAGTGTATATGTTCACCTGTTACTTGTTTCCCTCAGGTGGGGTTATATAGTCATCATTGCTATCAGTTAATATTTCAATACCCTCTTTTTGTTCTTATGACATGGATACATAGTTCTGACTTTGTGAATGAGTGTTATTGAAAGATTTGTCCCATCATCACTCCCCCATTTTTTATGTAAACAGTGGCAAGTCAATTAAGAATTTAATTTGTACAAATTAACAATAAGTGCATTGCAGAGTGAAGCAGTCAATAATTGTATAATTTTCTTAATAGTGTTTTCTGTCCCACCAGCTTAACAGAATTACCATGTGCTTTGTGAGATGATTTATAATGTTCTCTATCATGAAATGATAAAAATGTTTCTAAAATGAACCAGAATCATATATAAGCCATAGATGTATGGGTAGACTTGGAGCTCACAATTAATTCTAAGTCCAATCTAAGAAAATCTGGTTTTGATGACATGGGCCTGCTCAATGCTCACCTGTATGAAGAGATCACTGACAATGTGGGTGCTATTGAAAAGTATGATGAAGAAACCGGGTGATTTCCAGATCCAGAAAGAATAGCACTTTTGGTCTTCAAGGCTGATTATCTAACAGGTAACCTTCTAAGAGAAGCATCAAGCAAGTCCACTTGGAAGAAGCACATTAGTTTGCATGATCCAATGATGATAGAAAATAAAATTCAAATCTGAAGGAGGGTATGTTATCAGAGTTTAAATAGTGAACCCCCTGTTTGCAGAAGACTATGGGGAACAGTGAGAGCAGTCCAGAATCCATGGTCCATACATGGATTAAGTCTCTGGTGAATTCCCATGATAAAGAAGGGAATCTAGCAACAATAATTAAGAAAAAAATGTTCTGCAGTGGATTGTGGTGATGATTGCTCAAATCTTGTGACTGAATTATAAAATTATATGATGTATGAACTATATAATAGACCTAGTTTTAGAAACAGAGGCTATTCTAGCCACTTTTTCACCCATCCACTTTATACTTAACATTGCTACTCTGCTTTAAAAAAAAAAGGAGTCTTTAGAAAGAGCAAACTGGTTAAAAAGTATTCTCCTTCTGATAATTTTTTTTTTAGCTATACATAAAACCCAGCAGTTAAGAGACATTTTCTTTGACCTTCCTTAGTGTATAGACATATTGTTTTCTGAAGCAACCCAAAGAGCAATTTTTTAAAACAGTAATATTTTCGTTCAGAATTATTAGTGACCTAACTAGCTCCTGGTAACTTTTGAGGTTAGTAAAAAGACACTAAAATTTTTCATCATAAAGTACAGACACCAACAATTTCAGAGGAATAATTAATTCAGAAAAAATTAATTAAGCCTGAGACTTTATAAGTGATTGAGGGGTATGTCATCTGACCAGGAGTTAAGTGTGATTGGAATTCATTTTTAGGACTGGATTGCCCCAGGAGACTAAGTTGGAAATAATAAGGTTTATGGGAAAACCATTACCAATTTTACAAATGTCTTAATGCAAGCATTATCTTTTTTTGAAAAAGAATTCCCAGGCTGGTGCCAATGGTGGAGCCCTTAGCTACTAAATGGAAGTTGGGCAGTTGCCACAGGCAGAGCCTTGGCCCTCTGCTTCTGAAAGATGACAGTCAGGAAACCCAGTGGAGTACAGTTTGACTCTGCCACACATGGGGTTACCATGTACTGACACCAACGAAATATCAGCTGGTTTTGCAGGCCCATTTTAATCCTCACAAGGATTTCATGCAGGGGCCCGACTGGCAAGATTCCTGCTGTCCAGTAACTCAACGCTTCATTGCACCTCCTCGTTGCATTGCTTGTGAGAGGCAGAAACAGGACTAGAATACAAGTTCTGTTGCTACAGAAAAATTTAAAATGCACTGCCATGGAGTTTATTCCAATTCCTCAAAGGACTGATGTCTTTGTGACAAAATATGACCCTCTTTCTTGGCAAGAAAGTGAACTGAAATTGATAACACTTTGCTGATTCATTTTTGACACATTACTTGTACTGATTGGAAATAGACAGATGCATACTCAGAATTACCCACTTAACAAAAGTCTGTCTGGAGTGAAACCAGCCAGGGTACTTAGTATTAGTCCTCTACAAGGCTGTGGAGAACTTGGGGGAAGGTAAAAAAAGGAAAAGGAAGAGAGAGAGAGAGAGAGAGTACAAGAGAGAGTGATCTATTTTTTGAGTCTCTTTTCCTGTTAGTTTTTTTCCACGAGATTAAAAAAAAAAAAGCGAATGCTAGGCTGCAGATCTTTAAACAGGAAAACAGTCCTTTGATTTGCTTTCTGACCTAATCCTCTTTCACTTACTTAAATTTGTTGAAGACAAGGAGTACTAGAATGACGTTTCTTGGATCAGAACTATCATCTATTTCTGGTCTTCCCATTGTGGCTACTTCATTGGTTTTTTTGTGAAGGGCCACTCAAGTCAATCCACTGCTAGTGACTCTGCATAACAAAATGAAAAGCGATGAGGACTAGGCCAACCTCCCAATCCTTGGCATGCTGGAGCCGACTGCTGCAGCCATGCCGTCTATCCATCCTGTGGAGAGCATTCCTCTTTCGCTCTGATCCTCTACCAAGTGTGAAATCATTCTCCCAGACAAATCCCTCCTGTTAGCATGTCCAACGTGTATGAGAGGAAGTGACGGCATTCTCGTTTCAAAGAAGAATTCCGGCTCCACTGTGGGTGTGGTCAGCTGCTGGTAATTTGTAATTGTTTCAGATACATAGAGAACCTGTGTACAACAGAATGAAGCTGCCTGTTCACCCCATTCCTCGCAATGGCTATGTTTGGCTCATTGTTGCCGTGGCTGGTCCAATCCACCTCATCAAGAGTCTTTTTGTTCTTCTTGTTGACCATCTGATTTACCAAGCATGATGGTCTTTTACAGAATGTTCTCTCCTTATGGCATGAATAAGTCATGTGAAATAGTCTCACCATCCTGAATTCTACGAAGCATTTTAGCTTACTTCATCTAAAACACATTTGTTTGTTATTCTGGCAGCCTATGATATATGAAATATTGTTCAATAGCACCTAATTCTAAGGCATCAATTCTTATTTTGTCTTCCTTATTTATTTTCCAGATTTCACATTCGTATGAGGAGACTGAAAATATCATGTCCTGGGCAGGCACACTGTCAGCCTTCAAGTCACATATTTGCTTTTGAAGTCTTTAAAGAGGTCTTTGGCAGCAGAATTACCCAATAAATATTTCATTTGGTGACTACTGCTTCCATAAGAATTTATTATAAAATGAAATTCTTGACAGCGTCAATCCTCTCAGTTTGTCTTGTTTATTTGTCTGTGTGGTAGTATTTCTGTTTCCTTTATGTTTGGTTATAATTCATACTGAAGTATGTCTTTGATTTGATCAGAAATTGCTTCAAGTCCCCTTCACTTTTTGTAAGCAAGGTTGCAAGGTTGCACATTGCAAGCTGTTGATGGAGTTCCCTCCCATCCAGATGCCTCATCATTCTTCATATAGTCTAGCTTCTTGCATCATTTGCTAAGAATATAGAATGAATTAGTATGGTGAAGGGATAGAACTCTGACCAAACCTTTCCTGATTTTAGACTATTCAGTATTCCCTGCACCTTTGCATATTGATCTATATACAGAATCCATGTGAACTCAAGGGTTTTTCAATGCCTTGCAGCATTATCCATACTGTTATGCTCCATATAGTTGATTGTCTTTGCATAGTTAATAAAATGCAATAAGCACTTTTCTAGCATTCTGTACTTTAAGTCAAGATCCATCTGATATCAGAAAGGATATTCTTTATTTCACATCTTCTTTTGAATCTGCCTTGAATTTCTGGTGGCTCCCTGTTGATGTACTTCTGAACTGTTTGAAGGAGATGGAGGGGGGTGGATGATACTGGCTGCACAAGCATTGACTGTTGCACTGTTTAATCTTATCAGTTCTGCTGAGCGGGATTCTATGACAATCTTCCTGAGATGTGTCTCTTCGCAGGCAATTCACCACTTCTTGCTACCTCATTAATGTCAGAAATCCTGAGGTGCGGTATTTGCCAAGCTAGCTTAGAAGAGAGGGTGTGCAACAGAGATCCCTCTAAATTTCTCATAGCTGTACACACAGTACATTTTTCTATTACATCTATAAATGGAGGAATGTAATCTATGTTTAGTATTTCTGAGTTGGCCCCCAAATTATGGAAAGCCCATGTACAACAAAGCAAACTGTTGCCAGGTCCTGCACCATGCCTGTCATCCATTGCAGATAAGATAAGACTGCTGTGAGTCATATGGTTTTCCCTGGCTTATATTAAGAAGCAGATCACCTGGCTTTTCTTCCTAGTCCATCTTAGGGTGGGATTGCCTCTGAACATTGTTCTGCTTTATAGCAGTGTACACAAACATCCAATGAAAGACGGTGGTGGCTGTTCATGAGGTGACTGGAAGTGAAGCCAAGTCTCCTACATTGAACTTTAGAGTTCCACCACTGAACCACCATTTCCATCAAAAGTAAGACAGTGTCCTTCAAGTAGAATACTCAATCATAAACATTATTCCTAAAGAATGAAAGGAAAGAAGTATAGAAAAGCAAAGAAAACAAAAATTCCTGGACATCCTGCATATGAATTATGCCAAAGACAGCTGTCTGAACTCAGAAGCAACTTTCTTCATGACTTCCCTTGTTCTAGGATGAATGACAGTGTTTGTGGCCAAGGAGAAGTATGTGTAGGAAGGATAGGGTGTGGTTGACAAGGAAAGAAGAAAGCATTGCTGATTTTTTCCCCAATGATATTATTTCAGATTGTGAAACTACAAACACAGAAGTAATGTCAATTGTCACAAGATGTCCATCTTTTGAAGTGAAGGGCATCCAGGTTAGAAGGCAATTAATGAGACCATCCGGGCACCACAACTGCACCCAATATGGACAACAAATTATAACTAAGGGTAGAACCAGGACAACCTACTTTCTTAGTTGTAATTTTTATTGAAACAGACCTATAGGTCTCCTTTCTTACAGATTTTTAGTTGTATTTGAACCTAAGAACCGAAAGACAACTATTTTGATCCTCAAAGATTTTCAAAAATTTAAGTGTCAGTCCAGGTAGAGTAGAGAAACAAATCCAAGGAGAACCATATGAGTGCAAAAGAGAACTTCATATGAAAGAACAATTGTACAGTCAGAAAACATGCATCCTAGTCCAGGTCAAGTCCATAAATCCAATATTAGCCTATATGTCTTATACCAGTCTGTAAATTCTTCTTTAGGCTCACGGAACACATGTAATGATGCCAAATGCAGGAAGATCACAAACCAGTGGGTGAAAAGTCTAGTGGATCCAGTGGCAGTGGAAGCATCTCAGTGCTGGCAGGTGCTTCCAAATGAGGTCATCAAGCTGTCACCAGATTGACAGGTTAGGCTCCACCCCTTCACCCTTAAGAGAATCAAATTTATATCCGATTATGTAACTACCAGAGAGATAAATAACGATTTTTTATTTTTTCATATTGTTGATTTTAAAACAAAGCCCCAAATCTTACTTAGAAAAGAGTTACATAATAAAGTTGTCACTTTTTTTGTTTGTTTGTTTTGTTTTCATCACATAGGTCAATGATGCAGTTCTTCTTCCCCATCAAGGGCACTGCACCCTCAGACACATTCTAAATACTGGCTGCTCTTCATCAGGGCAGGTTCCTGCAGTTCCCCGTGCCTCAGTTCTACGTGCCTCCTCCTTCCAGGCTTGGGCTCCATAAACATCTCCCACAGGAACCCTGTGGAGAACTCTCAGAAGGTGCTGACTCTTTTGGAGTGAGGTTAATCACCTCCTAAATTATGATGTTTTGAAGTTTTGGTTTTGTGTATCAGATTTCTTTTCACAAGGCAGAGGCATTGCTGGGAGGAGGGGGTGAAGATCAACATTAAGATATGTTTGGAGTTGTAATGAAAGGGTTTGACATAAATAGTCACAGGGAAAGGATATTTAAGACAGGACATTTAAAAAAAATACCCAAATTTTTGAAATCAGAAATGCCTGTGGGTATTTGCTCATTTATGTAACTCATTCATGGAAATTCATCTTGTGGTCTCTTGCAGGGTGAATGTGGAAGTGACTTGAACGATACTACAATCTCAAGTTCCTGCTGAATAAGAGAACAACAGTTCCATCTTATGTGAAAATCCTTGCTATTTATGGAATTTTCTGTTTCAGTTTCCTATAACCTTTAGAATTCTTTCTGGTTCTTAAATATGTGGTATAAATTTTAAAAGCCACAAATCTCTTTCTGTGTATTCAGCAGGAGTATCCTCAAGAGACTTTGGGCTCCCAAAGGTGAACTAAGACATTACTGAATGGATCTGTGCCATGTCTCTTTCAATGAGAAATTCACATCCAGAAATCATTGGGATAAAATAGAATGCAGACCTATTCCAGAATTCCCCAGCCACCTATAAGGTGCTCTGCCAATGGCTGGTATGGATGCCACCATTCTCCAGATGATAGGTCTATGGGAGGAAGAGGAAGATGGAAAGAGTTTGCCTAAGGACAGGTAACTGTTTTGCAACAGATACAAACCTACTATCACCACCATCTAGGGTGTCTGTGATCTGGATCCTGATGTCTTATTGTAGGGGAAAACCATAGGTCCTGCCTGCAGGTCTGCAGAATTGTTTTCCCGTTACTAGTCTGGCCCAAAGGGGCCCACACAACCCCAATGACCGCTGTGGCTCTTGGCCAGATGTGGGCCCGGCACACCCTGCCTCCAGGCAGCATATAAACCAAAGTCCTTGCAGCCTTTAGGCCCCAAAGGCATAAATCTTCGATTTTCGATGAATTAGGGATTACTGCTAAATCGTGTGCTTTCTATTAATAGATCTTCATAAATACTGCAGGTGCAGCTGGAGCGCCTCTTTGAAGTACTGCTTAATCACCCCCTCTCCAAATCCTCATAATCCAACCCTCATAAAAAACCCCGGGGATTATTGATTGAGGGGGCCTCAGGGACCCCTAAAGGCACTGTGCCTCAGACACCGGCCTGCCCTGGAGGTGCGGCTGCAGGCTGAGCGAGGAATGCGTGCCAGGTGCAGTGGGTCCGCCAATCCAGCCTCACGGACTTGAAGGGCAGAGCCCAGCCCAGAGAAGTCCAAGGAGGATAAGGCCAGAGGGCACCTGCTTTTTTGCCTCTTAACTTTCAACCTCAAAGCATATGGAATTTTTTTCATACTAAATGTCATTTTAGAACAGTATTCTTCGGACTACAGTTTGTTACACACTGTTTAAATTGCATTCCTGTATCACAGTTAATTGTGTTTTCATTCAAGACATTTCAAGCTACACTTGGTGCATTAGTCTGGGTAGACTAGAGAAAGAAATCCACAGAACCTTATATATGTATTAGAGAGTTTTATAAAAAGGATAAGTGTACATTCAGAAAGCATCCCTACCAACCCCATTCAATCCAAGTCCATAAGTCCAAGTTAGCCCTTATGTTCAACATTGGTCTATAAAGTCCTCCTCAAACTCACAAAACACACACAATGATGCCAAATGCAGGAGGATCACAGGCCAGTGGGTAGAAAGTCTTTGAATTCAGTGGTGGTGCCAGCATCTCAGAGCTGACAGGGGTCTCCACACAGTTTCTCCTGCACTCAGGTCTGCATCAGGGTAGATCCAGGCAACGTCTCCTCAGGGATGTCTCGCAGGAAGTGAGCCTGGCCAGCTGAGGCAGAGAACTAACTAAGGCAGTGGCACACTGGTCTGACCATCAGGGAGCAAACGAGAGAACCAGAAGGGCGAGGCTCTCCGAGTCATTTGTCTCTCAACCCTTGAATTAATCCCACATGTGTTTACCAGCCAGATTAGCACAATAAACCTTAACTATCTTACTCGGTCTGTGCATGCAATTGTCTGTCCCTACAATGACTTTCAAAATATACTATGTGCTGATGGAAAACTGAACAAATTCGTGTTGGGAGAATGCAGCCAGAATGCTCCCTCGTAGGAAGGGCGGTGGGACTGTAACACACTTATTTTTGACCTAGCAGCAGCAGGGACCAGTAGTCCCTGAAGAAAGACTGCAGGTTCCTGAAAAGAGAACACTCAATGAGATGGATTGACAGTGTCACAATGGGCTCAGATAAGGTTGTGCTAGTGATCCTGGTACAGGACTGGAAACATTTCATTCTGTTGTACGCACGGTTGGTTTGAGTCAAATGATTCAAGGACACCCAGTGACCACCAACTCTGAATATTTCTTCTATCCCATGAAACCCTTCCCATCTCTCAAGATCCTGCTCAAATGGAATCTCCCCTATGAAACCTTTAGACTTTTTAGGGAAAAATCATTGAATACTTCCCATTTTTTCATAAATGTTATCTATGATTCTATTCTAGTATTGTCTATATGAGGGTATATTAGAGTTCATATGAAATCTCTGCATGGTGAAAACAGGTAACATATTTAGCTACTGACAGAAAGGTCGGAAGTTCCAGTCCAGAGAAAAGTACCTCAGAGAAAATACCTCGAAAACTCTCTAGAGTATAGCTTAACACACATGGAATACAGACACCAGGAACTGAGTTAAAGAAATAGCTCTATAGATTTGTACATTCGTGGATCACACATTGAGCTCCTAACTGAAAGTTCAGTGGTTCTAACCCACCACTAGCTCCTTGCTGGAAAGATAAGACTGTCTATTCCTGTAAAGATGTAAAAGACTTGAAAAACCAAAGGGGCAGCCCTATTTTGTCCTAAAGGACCACTAGATGCAGAATCAATTAGATGAACATGATTTTTTGTTTTGTTTTTATATTTATTCATTTTAATATCATTGATCCTTTATCTCCTGGCTTCCAGGTACTGTGCAACATGCTAAAGATAAAAAGATGAATAAGAGAGGTTGCTTGATTTTGAGGAAATTGAAGAGACATGGAAGAAAAATATGGCGAACATAGCTCTGAGGTCGTAAGGAGGAAGTTCCAGTCTCTGCAGCCTGCTCACAGTGTATTGTGGGGAGGTGAAAATGTCCCAGTGAGTGTCTGATATTCAGCAAGTGCTCAATAAATCTTAATTAAATTATTGTGATAGTTGAAAGATTAGAATCTCTCCACTTTGTTCAAGTTGTGCTTCACAGAAGACATGTAACCTCAAACCTAACCACTGTCCTTTTTACTTTTAAATGAATTGAGCACAAGACGACAGAGTTTGTTCTACACTATTATGCGAAGCAAATTACAACTTTAAATGAAAACAGTGTGCATATTCTGAAGACATGAACAAAAGTAATATTATACTGTAAATGCTGTCACCGTCATGATGCAGGGCAGCTACATCTACTGCAGTAACTCTGTGTAAGGAACACTACTGACTTCACTGCAAAATCCAGAGAATTAAAATCATGGTCATTGCTAAAAAAAATAAATTTGTTGTCAGCCCTTCTAACTCATGGCAACTCCAACTCAAGCCATGGCCATGTCTGCCAAGTAAAATCAGTCCTTACTAGGGTTTTTAATGTTGATTTTTCAGGAGTATATCACCAGACCTTTCTCCTCAGGCACCTCTGGATAGATTCAAACCTTTAAGCTTTTGATTAGTAGCAGAGAGTGTTAATCATTTGTATCACGGAGAGAATTTTTGAACAATATCCACTCACTGCCATCCAGTCTATTCTGACCCAGGGCAGGCTAGTAGACAGGGCAGGACTGCTTGGGTTCAAACTGCTGACCTCTGGTTGTTCATGCATTTGCATGATGACTATGAGTCCAGAAATTTGAGATCACTATGAAATATTTTAAATTGTAGTTACTCAATTAAATTCTATGGAGAATAGAATCATCACTGAACAAAGATACATCTTCTTTCTCTATAAAAATTTTCCCCATGAATAATTTTTCCCACTGCTTTTCATGGGTTGATAGAAATAATTCTTACCTGACCCGGGATGACTGACAATCAGTCAGATAATGTAGCTATTATAGGTGCAGGTAGAGAATGACTGTCATGTTCATATTTCTTCTCATCACCTTGATATAATAATTGTGGTCAAAAATGAACAATAGCCTGTCATTGAGAGTTGGAGAGTAGATAAATCTATCATTGGTTTGAGCAGCTTTGCACCACACCATAGTGCTAAAAATCACAAAATTAATCAACTGGCAAGAAACACCCTTGGAGGTGAATGAATGGAAGAGGTTGTGACTGGAAAAGAATGCATTTTGACAGGGCTCTATTTATCATTGCACCTTAAGTGCTTTGTGGGCCTATAAAAATATGGAGATGTATGACAGAGTGGAATGTGCAATGAAAGGAGGCAGAGGCTTCCAAGGAAAGGAGCAATGCTTTTCTTGTGATAATAATATCTACTCAAATGAATCCGTATTTGGCAAAATGCTTGACTATCCTCCCCACATGGAATGGTATTAATTCAATGAGGTAATATGAGATGAGAAATAAAACTCTATTTAGCCTAGAAAGAGTGTTCCTGCAGACAGAGGAGGGGGAGGGGAAGCCCTTTTGATGAGTGCAGCGAGTCCTCAGTGTATGATTCCGTCAAAGCTGGGTTTGGTCTGCATAATTCATTAGACTCAAAGGTACTTGCCCCGTGGGGGTAAAGTTGAGAAGCCAGGCAGTCATGGCTCTGACCAGCTGTGAGGTGGAGCTGTGGTGGGGAGCGGCTCAACCTGGCCCATGTCTGGAAAGCCTTCACTTTTCCACACATTGTTCACATGACAATATATCCTCTGGCTTTTGTTAAATTTTGCTTCAATTGTAGAACAAATTGTCCTCATTAGTTGCCAACAAGTCAGCTATGACTCATGGCAGTCTTATGAATAACAGAGCAAAATGCTGCCTAGTCTCATGCCATCTTCACAATCTGTTTGTTTGATTCAATTTTACTGCTGTGGTGTAATGCCTTCCAAGCTAGGGGTGTCATCTTCCAGCATTATATCAGACAATAATCTGTTATGACTCATAGGGCTTTAGTTAGCTAATTTTTTTCAATAGATTATGTAGGCATTTCTTCATAGTCTATCTTTATCTAGAAGTGCCTCCGAAGCTTATCCACCATCAGTAACTCTGATTACCATCGGTATTTGAGATGTCAGTGAGTAACTTCTAGGATCCAACCCATCACAGTACAACAAACTGGTAGCTGTCTGGGCTAATGCAAAACAAGAAAGAAGGGGAAATACCCACAATTCCTTTTACTTCTGAACCTGAATGCTGAACTGATCCCACCCCATCCAGATGACTGGAATGGTCTAGATGCACTAGGGACATACTAACTTCTCCCTATAGACCCTTGTTGTCAAAGTTGACATTATAGGCCAAATATGTTGCACCTAGTCCCTCAATAATGCCCATATTTTCTTCACATTAATTGGCTGACTCCAGAGTTGTCTATAGTCCTAAAATGAATGAAGAGAACACCTGTAAGAGTTACTGTCATCTCACAGATGAATTTTTGTATTATTATAAATTTTTGGTGGACTTGTTAGTTGGCATAGAGTGGTTCTGAAACATGGCAGCCCTACATATAACAGAGCAAATCACTGCCTGGTCCTGCAGCATCTTCACAACTGTTTCTATGTTTAAGCCCATTGTTGAAGCCACTGTCTCAAAGCATCTTGTGAGGGGTCTTCATTTTTTTGCTGCTCCTCTACTTTGCTGTACTGAAGGCGGCAGTCCTTTGATATTCATCAATAACTGCTCAAGACTTCATAATGAACTTCAACTCAATGTAAATTTTTGTAAATAGATTATCTAGTCTATCAGTTAAGAAGACCAAAATCCTTACAAAATCCAAAAGTGGGCCAATAGTTAACATCATGATTAATGCACAAAACATTGAAGTTAAGGATTTTGTCTTGCTTAGATCCTAATCAATGTTCATTGGAGCAACAGTCAAGAAATTAAATGAAGGCATTGCATTGGGTCTGCTGCACAAGACTTCTTGAAAGTGTTGAAAAGCAAGGATGTTACTTTGAGGGCTAAGGGACGCCTAACCCAAGCCTTGGTATTTTCATTTGCCTCATATGCATATGAAAATTTGATTGACTGTGAAGAAGAAAGACTGAAGAAGAATCAATAGACATGAGTCGCTGGTAAAAAAAAAAAGCACCATGGACTGCCAAAAGAACAAACAAATCTGTCTTGTAAGAAGTATGACCAGAATGTTCTTTAGAGGTAAGGATGGTGTGGTAGTTACATAATCTGGTGTCAATTTGAGACTGGAGAGGATTAAGAGTGAAGGAGTGGAATCTAGTCATTGGGGTCATAGCCAATGAGGCCTCTGTGTGGGCATCCCCTTCTCTAGAGAATTCTGGGAACTCCAGTATTTTCCTCCTCAGAGGTGGGAGACACCTCTCTCTCTCTCTCTCTCTCTCTCTCTCTCTCTCTCTCTCACACACACACACATCACTTCCTTGGAGACTCTCTACTGACAAGGTTGACTCCCTCTGCAACATACCTGGGGAAAAGTCACATGGACTTCCCCTGATACAGCCAGAACCCAGGACTTGGAGAAGCCACGTGGTGACCTCTGCCAGCGCTGAGATGTTTAAAATGTCCCTGGAGCTACATGTCTTCCCACCCACTGGCCTGTGATCTTCCTGCATGTGGCATCATTTCTGGAGTTTCATGAGTCTGAAGAGGACCTCACAAATCAGTGTCAGACTTTTGGACTAATATTGTATTTAAAGGCCTAATCTGGACTGGACTGGACTGGGATCTTTTTCTCAATATTCACCACTCTTGTATATGAGCCTCTTTCTTATATACATATGTATTAATGAATTTGTGTCTCTAGTATTGAAAGTTTGTCACAGACGGCAAAACTTCATTTCTTGCTCTTTGGGCATGTAGTATCAGGGGATATCAGTCCTTGGAGAGGTGTATCATGCTTGGTAAAGTAGAGGGGTAATGAAAAAGAGGCAGTCTCTCCAGGAGACGGATTGACACAGTGGGTTCCAACATGAGACCAATTGTGAGGATGGCACAGGACCAGGTAATATTTTATTCAGTCTACATCGGCTTGTTATGAATAGGAAACAACTGGATGTTGCTTAGCAACAGCAACAACTTCTTTACCAAGCATAATGTCCTGACAATAGGTACATTATATGAAGTCTCTACCACCCATGCTTCTAAAGAGCATTTTTGCTGTACTTCTACCAAGACGGATCTGATTGTTCTTTTGGCAGTCCATGGCATTTTGATATCAGAGATAATGCAATATATAGTTGACCCTTAAAAACATGGGTCTGAACTGTGAAAACCCACTTCTATGTAGATTAAGAAGAAAAGGAAGGAATGATGGAAGTAAGAGAAGGAAGGAAGGAAGGAAAGAGGGAGAAAGTGGTAGAGATGAGAGAGAGAAAAAAGAAGAGGAGGAAGGGAAGGAGAAGGAGAGGAGGAAGAAAGAATTCCATGTGAACCAAATTATCTTGGTTTGAGTACTTTCTCTCACCAGTAAATTTCAAATCACATTAAAAAGTGATCTCTTCCAGTTCTCATACTTTTCATTACATTTAAGTGTAAAATCTTAAACCATGACTCAAATCATGGGACCAAAAGTTCCACAAGTGATACTGGAAGTCCTTGATATAAAGCATAGGTTGAAGTCAGCTGTTGCCATTGGCTGACATTGTAAGGTAGATGAATGCATAAGTACAACTGTCAAAAAAATGGTCATACTCTCTTCAGTTATACCAACATGTGTGAAAAACTTGCAATTTAAAGAAAAGCTCCCACACATTTTTAATCTCCTCTTGGGATAGCTGTTTTAGAAGTTAGACTTGGGTTAGAAGGTAAAGAGCAAATCCATTTTCCTTCATATATATATATATAGTTCATACATATTTTGGTTTAATGTAAAGGCACTCTTCCCACTCTTCCTCAAATGCAACTTTATTGTAGATGCATGATATAGTGAACATAGCATACAGAGCATTTTTTAAAAATTGGCTGTTTATGCTATTGGTCAGGCTTCTTGTCAATAATAGGAAATTAGTAGTTTTCAGGGACCCAAAAATTTTATGTGGATTTTCAACTTCACAAGGATTGGCACCCATATACTTGTCTCCCACCCTCTCTTCATTACTCAAGGGTTATATTTAATCTCAAAACAATGGCAACACAAATAAACATGAATAAAAGTAGCTGTCATAGATGCAGTTAGATTTATAGTTTTTGGTTGCTCAATTAGAAAGAGGGTTTTTGTTGCTGTTAGGTGCTGTCAGATTGGCTTCCACTTATCTACCATAGAACAGAATGCTGCTAGGGCTTCTACTATTCCTAAAACTGCTTCTGTGTGTGATCCCATTGGTGTGGCCATGTTGTCAATCCAAGTCTTTTGAGAGTCTTCCTCTTCTTCTGCTGACTCTCTACCAAACATGAAGTTTGTGATAGTCAAGGTTTGGGATATTATCATGCTATAAGATTTCTCTGGGGTGTGACCTGCTTCCAATTTTTTGAACGCTGTGAATAATTTGCTTGCTTTTGACTGGATATGGATTCTGCATTTGGCTCATTATCTGACCTCCAGCTATTTGGATTTGCTATCTGACTAGTCCAGTCTGGGTTCATGAACCCTGAAGCTACCTGAATCTGGAGAAGACTTATATCTGACCCACTAGCTTAGAACTTGCCTGGTTCTGCGACTGGGTTAGCCTACTGGGATCTGGAGAAAGCTGACGTCTGACCCACTGCCTTGGAATTTGTTTGCCTCCACAACTGTATGAGCCATTTTTTTCATAAATCTCTTTATATATATATACATATATAATTTTAATTGTTTTGCTTCTCTAGAGAACTAAGCCTATGGCTGTTCTTTTCCCCAGAGATTAGTACTTCCTGATGTCATGTCCAAAGTAACAGCCTTGCTTCCAAGGATCATTCTGACTGTACTTATGTCAAGATAGATTTATTTGTTTTTCTAGAAGTCCCTGGTAATTTCAGCATTCTTTGCCAATACCTTAATTCAAATGCATAAACTCTTCTCATGTCTTCCTTATTAACAATCCATCTTTCACATATACATGAGATGATTGAAAAATACCTTGACTTAGGTCAATTGCTCCTTCTCCAAAAGAGATCTTTCTTCTTTACAGAAGTCTTATACAACAGATTGGACCAGGCTTCACTTGATTTCATGGCTGCTCTTTCCATGGGCATTAGTTTTAGATCTAAGTAAAATGAAATCTTTAGCAAGTTCAATATTTTCTCCATTTATCACGATGTTGATTACCTAAGACCTGCACCTCAGGTAACTTATAACATAAATGTTACACAATACAACTGCCTACACAATACAATTGCCTAGGAACTTTTGAAAATCTTAATTCTCAGGGTAAACACTAGACCAATTAAATCAAATTCTCTTGTGAGATTTTCTGGGAATAGATAAATTCTAAATGTTTCCAAGAGATTACTTTGTATTGTCATAGCTGAGAAACTTGATTCACTAGGTGGACTTATTTCAGTCATGATGAAATAAATAGCCCTTACAGTCTGTAGCTATAATCCTATTTTGGAGGCTGTTTTCTAATATACTCTAATATAGTATATGAATGAACAAGATTAAGATGGGATTAAGTCTTGAATTCAGTAGATGGTGTGGTCCAAGTCACACCCTTTGCTTCCTTGGGAATATGGTCTGCTAAAAGGGGAGAAAATAAACAAAACAAAACAACAACAAAAACATCATCTTCATTCCAGGACCATTAAAGAAGAGCACATTCAAGATTTCTTTCTGAAGTGGTCGAGGTTGAAACCAGAGCAACCAGAGCCTATGCCACAGAGATGATAGGAGAGAACAAAGGAATCAGACCCAGACCAGAGACCCAGGGAGGAATGGCATGAAATAGAATAGAGGGGCTGTGAGGCAGAGTGACAGGCAGGCTGCCTAGTCCATCGGGGCAGATTCAAAGATCTATTGCAACCTCCTCAGTGTATCATCACTCATTCCACTTCTTCCTTGTGTTTCCTGTTTACATTCTTCTTCCTTCCTTAACTGTTGAGATGTGCCCTTTGTGCAAATTATACCCCATTGAACTTGAGTGGGTGATTATTCTAACCTCAATTCCAGATCTGAAGGGTGATGGAGAGCCACAGTCTTGGGACCCCCCCACTCTCTCTTTTTCTTTTTTAAAGAGAACATTTTAAAAGTCTTAAATGAGGCAAGAAGAGGACAACTCTAGAAGCCTATTATTGGAATGAAGGTAACCATCAACCCTGAGTCATAATGGAATCCAGCGTTTTCCTGCTTTCAAGAGAACATGAGAGAGTTTTACCTGTCACTAAAACATGGTTGGTGGTGGAGCCACATAACATAGCTAGTAGTAGAACAGCTGAGAGAGAATCAGGGCCACGACTGGGGCCTATGCATTTTGTAAGGTATAGGGACTCACAATATTGGTCCAGGCAGTCAGGGCATGACTGTAACTCTTAAAAGCAATAAGAAATCTCATATTTTTCTCTCAGAACAACTGAGAATTTTGAATGGCTAACTTTGTGTTTAGAAACCCAAGGAATAATCCACTGTCACACACACACACACACACACACATCCATACACACACACATGGGGATTTTTCCAAAACTTCAAAATGGAATTTTTCCAAAACTCCGTATTTAATTTTTTAAAAAAAAAAAAACAACATTATCACCTTCAAATTACTCTCCTTCACACTTAATACATTTGTCAAATCTGTGATATCGTTCTCAGATACAGTTTTCAAATTCATCAATTTGGAGGGCTGATAGCAACTCCCTCTTTTTTTATTCACTTCTTTTTTTTTATTCACTTCTTCTATGTCATCGATGCTGTTCTTTCAAGTTCCTTTGCATTTGAGGAAATAAAAAGAAATTCATAGAGCAAGGTCAGGTGAGTAAGGTGTGTGGGGCAAGAGAGGCCTTTTGCCAAAAATTGGACCACTGAGATGGCTGCATGAGGAGGTACACTTCCATGGTGACAAAACCAATCTCCTGTATGCCACAAATCAGGTCTTTTTTGTCACACACTGTTGCATTATCTTTACAGAATCTCAAAGTAGAAAACTTGATTAACAGTCTTACCTGGTGGAACAATTTCCAAAGGCAATACAAGTGAGTGTTTTTCTATGTTCAGGAAGTTGCTTGACTTTCAGAAGGAGATTTATCATCAGTCAACATTTCACCTTTTATGAAACAACCTAACCACTGATACACGAGTTTTTCCCGTAGTGCTGTCCTTGTAAGCTCTGTTCAACATCACAACAGTTTCTGCAGCATTTTTTCTCAAACAGGAAACACAATTCCACATCCACAGATGACCCACAGTCATCTATCACAAAAAATGAAGTTGCAGGAGAAACTGTTTTTAAGGAAAAAAGTCACTGTGACCAGAGAGAACCTTTCCAGGTGACCTCACTGAGCGCACTAACCCAGAGCGCTTTGCTGGATGCTTGCTTTGAGGAAAAAATGCATACAACAAAAGTTCTGCTCCACTCAGTGTAATTTATTTTTGTGTGTACACACACACACACTAATATACATACATACATACATACATTATATGATTATATAGCAAGAAGGAATATAGCAGCTAATTAGTTCACACAGCAGTAGAGAGTTCTTAGCTGAACTCACTTTTGTAGAACAGTGAATGTGCTAATGATTCTTCAGCTCAGACTGCTGGTCCAAGAGACCTGGGAAGCAGACAGCAGATTCTGCCCTGAGGCAAGACAAGCAGGGTGGTGCAGCAACAACAGGAAGATGAGAAGTTCAGGCAAAGCAGCATGGGAGCATAGCAAAACAGCCCTGATGGAGTCTCATAAAATGAAGCATGTGGTGGGAGGCAAACCTGGTGGAACCTCAAGTTCTAAAGATGCACAACAAGAAAACATGATCCATGGGTTGGCTCTGCCCACAGTGGCACAGCATGCAGTTGAAGCAAAGGACTAGCTCAGGCAGCACAGCACTGGTCTCATCTCCAAAGAGAAAGAGGGAAGGGGGTGGCCTTGGAAAGTCATTTCCTCAATCACCTCCCAATCAAGCTGTGACATTATTCAACTCTGCCAACATGTTCCTAGGGAAGCCTATTTGGCACAATAAGCCTAACCAGCACACTCACTACATCACCAGGACTCCCTTCCACACTTCTGCAGTGATAACTTCATGAAGGTAAGTATTAAACAGGATCATGCCATAAGACTAACTCATTCTTTGATTAGGGCTTAAATCAGATGCTAGCTCAAAATTCTTTCACATTTCCACACATTTCTTGCCGACTATAGAAGCAGGATTAATTTACAAAATTAATTGAACAAAATTAATAAATAAATTTACTTTAGACTCACTAATTTCACTTTCCATTTCTTTTGTTATATAGCTGTGCTCTTTTACCATGCTGTCTAATTCTGCTATTTTATTATTTACCTTCTGAAATTCTAAGTGGTGTATGACTGCTAGTATGACTGCTATATTTTCAACTTATGGATGATGGGGAAAACTAGACAAACTAGCAGTCACACACCACTTAGAATTTCAGAAGGTAATACATATATTACATATATACATATACATACATGTACATACATTCATCTGTGTGTGTATTTCTAGGGTTTTTCTTTGGAACTGAATTTTGTTCAATTATTGGTGCCTATCTCTTTCCCTTTCCTTCTCTCTCTCTGTGTTTCTGTGTATACTGTGACACCAAAATGCAGCTATTCATATTGGGTGAGGTGCTGAGTCATGTGGGATTGTTTAACTCTGTTAGGTGGTCATGCAAAGGAATAATATCACCACAAAATGATAGAAGTGAAAAGAGAGAAAAAAGAGGAAAGAAAAAAGATGAAGGAGATATAGACAAAGGGAAGGGGGATATTTTGAAATATTAAGAGAGAAAATTTGAATTTGAGAAGAAGAAAGGGTGCAAAAAGCTATTAATTAGAGGGAAAAGAAAAAGGACATGTTTGGTTGCATTATTGATCCAGAAGTTTTGTAGCTATAGTCACAAGAGGTGGAACTGCTTTGAAAAGGTCCTAGAGCCTGGTGCTATGTGTGGGCCTGTCAGGGTTTGCCAATGCTGACCTCTTCTTGGCACCTCTTGCTTGGGCCATTTTGGGTTCTTGCCTTTGGCTCAGGTTGGGGAGTTTGAGAAAAGGCCTGGAAACTGGCGTCGTGATAGTTTGTTCCCTAGTCTGGTTGCTAAAGCCTTGAGAGGAAGATACATACTTGGATGCTGGATCAGCAGAGGTCTATCCTCAAGCCTGGTCACTGGTGCCAGAGAGGAGCCCAGGAGGATGGTTGTCCAGAAACTGGTGCAGAGGGAAAGTACTGTGAGCATTGCAGAAGAATCAGTCCTCTCGCCCCTCTCACTAATCTATCCTTAAAGCTTTGTGAGGTAGCACTTTTGATTCACTTAACTTCAAAATTGTTCTGGGGGATCTGAGGCTGTCCGATCCAATTTTCTCTTGACTAGTGTAGAGAGGTTTATCTGGGCTCCTTTTCTATTGATCGTATTGCTCTGGAAGGCCAAAATAGTCAATAACCTTTCCTAATAAATCAAACCAAACGCACTGACATGGAGTCAATGGTGACATTCTGTAAGTTTCCAAGACTGTAACCATTTACAGGAGAAGAAAGTCTGATCTTTCTCCAGTCTTTATCTGTTGGCGATTTCAAATTGCCAACCACAGGAATCAGAGCACAGCACAGAAAAACTCCACTTACAGGTGAGTGTTGTCTGTAAGATCTGTATGACCATTACAGATGAATTATCAAATTCAGTGTAAATACAGAATGATATGGGAGGAGTGGCTGGTGTTAGAATAAATAAAGAAGGATAGATGCTGAATATCTGATTCCTGGTTTGTGACAGTTACCATAATGACATGGATGGAGTATAAAGCCTGAGGAAGGCCCTTGGAGTCCTCATTTCCTGAGGGTCCATGACTAGAAATTAAAAGACAGTTGGAAACAATAGTTAATAATTGGAACTTAGCATGAAGGAAATATGAATCTAGGAAAATTAGAAGTCATCAGAAATAAAATGGAACACACAAATATCAATATTCTAAGCATTATAGAGCTGGCATGAACAAGTATTGGCCTTTTTGAACCAAAAAAATCATATTGCTTTCTATGCTGGGAATGATAGGTCCAAGAGGGAGTGGAGTCAAATTTGTATTCAAAAGGACACTTCGAGGTCTATCTTGAAGTACATTACTTCCTATAATAATACAATCTCTATGTGTATAGAAGTATATTAAGTCAATAAAGTTCTTATTTAAATGTACACTAACTACTAAAGCCAGTGATAAAGAAAATGAAGAATTCTACCAATTTCTTCCATCTGAAATATATCAAACATACAATCAGGATGCATTGATGCTTACTGATACCTGGAAGATGAAAATTATAAATGAGAAGGGAGGAAGAGAAGTTGGAAAAATACAGTCTTGGTATTAGGAAAACAAACTGAAAATCACATTAGAATTTTGCAAGACCAATGACTTGTTCATAGACAATACCCTATTTTTTCTTTATCAACATAAACAGTAACTATATGGGTGAACTTCTTCAGATAGAATACACAGGAATCTTACACCTACAGGACGAGATAAAAGAGAAGCTAGATATCAGCCGCTAAAACTATGTAAGGACTGACTGTTAAATTGATATATTGATAATATACAAGTTCAGTTTGAAGCTAAAGAAAATTAAAACAAGTTCACAAGGACCAAAATGCAACCTAGTGTATGTCACTCCCGAATTTCAAAAAAATCTCAAAAGCTGATTTAATGCATTAAACACTAATAACAGACAACCTGATGAGTTGTGGTACGGCATCAAGAACATCTTTCATGAAAAGGGCAAAAGGTCATTAAAAAACAGGAAAGGATTAAGTTGGATTTCAGAAGAGACTCAGACACATGTTCTTAAAGTAAGGCAAATTAAAGAAATGATGAATTCAAAGAAGCAAACAGAAAGTATAAAAGGTCAGCTTGAGAAGGCAAAGGGAAATATTATGATGAAATGTGTGCAGTCCTAGAATTAGAGGACCAGAAAGGAAGAACACACTAATATAAATTAAAAGAACCAAAGGAATAGAAATCAAAATTCAAGTTGCAATTTTGAAACTTTGAGGGGTAAAGCACCAAGAGAAGATGAACAGAATACAAAGCATCCCTTTACCAACAACAAACAAACAAAAAAGACTAGTGGACTTTCAACCATTCAAGTGGTAGCATAAATCCAGAATCAAAGATACTGCAGGAAGAATTCAAATCTGCATTGAAGACCTTCGTAAAAGAGTAAATTACAGGCATTAACGGAATACCAATGGAAATGTTTCCACAAGCTGGTGAAACACTGGAAATACTTGTCTATACCAATTCCAGCTGACTGGAAAAATCCAGACATATACCCATTCCCAAGAAAGGGACCCCCACAGAATGCATAAACTGTAGAACATCATCACTGATGAAACATGCAAGTAAAATCTTGCTGAAATTCTTTAACAGTTGTAGTAGAATATTGACAGGGAGCTGCCAGATGGTTTGGTTACCTTCAGAAGAGGATGTTTGAGAACAAAGGGATATCATTGCTGACATCAAATGACTCTTCCCTGAAAGCAGAGATTACCAGAAAGATGTTTCCTTGTATTTTATTGACTATGCCGAGGCATTTGACTTTCTGGATCATAAAAAAGTATGAATAGGTTAGATAAGAATGGGAATTCCAGAACACTTCCCTTGTGCCCTTGCCGGAAAAGAGGTAGTTGGGTGAACAGAACAAGAGAATATTACATGGTTTAAAATCAGGAAAGGTGTGTATGAGACTCTTTCCTCTCATCGTCCTATTCAATCTGAATGCGGAGAAGCTGCATGACTTGAAGGAGAATATGGCATGAGGAATGGAGTGGGGCTCACTAACAACCTGCGACATGGAGATGACACCACCTGGCTTGCTGAATGTCAGAATCACCTGAAACACTTGCTAACAAAGATCAATCTTGGATGACAACTCAATGTAAAGAAGACACAATCCTCCCCATGGGACCAGTAGGGAACATGACAATACATGGATAAAATGTTGACTAATGTCGCCAAGGATTTCATCTTGCTGGGATCCAAAAAATCACTGCTCACAAATGCAGCGGTCAAGAGATCAAAGGTTGCATTGAGTGGGTCCATTTGCCTACACAATCTCTTCAAAGTACTTTTTAAAATGTTTTAAAGTTTAGATAAAAGAGAATGGTGTCAGAGATGAATAACCCTTCTCATTATAAAGATTTTAATATCTTTTGACATCTCAACCCACACGGGACCATAAAGAAGTTAATTGTAGGGATGATTGCATAACTCTTCTTAATATAAATGAAACAGTGGATGATATTTTATGCTAATTGCATTCCAATAAAGACATTAAATATATATATATATATATATATATATATATAACTTAGGTGTATTTAACACCTAATATGTAATTACATATGATAACTTAGTTTATATTTAATATTAGCACAGTGGCTCCAGCAATTGTCTCAAGCATAGAAATAATTATGGAGATGACACAGGACCGAGCAGTGCTTCATTCTGTGTGCTCAGGCTCACTATGGGTTGGAACTGACTCAATGGCATGTAGCAACAACAACAGCAACAACAAGATCTATCTATAAAATTACTCTCCTGTGCAAAATTTTTTGCTAAAAATATATGTTGTCTGACAATGGTACTTTATACCATATTTTCTTTTTGCTTGCATTCCCATAACACACTTTTAATTATCCTTATGATTCAAGCTTGCTTGTGGACAACAAAGAGGGTTTGAAGGACTTGCTGATGGAGATCAAGGAGTTCAGCCTTCAGTGGGGATTGCAACCAATGGAAAACCCAAATCCTGACCAGGGAATCGATAGGTAGTTTCATGATGAATGGAAGGAACTCTGAAGTCGTCAAAAAGTGTCTTACTTGGACCAAAGCCATGTTTTCAATTTCCTCAAATGCACATAACTGTTGAACATTGAATAAGAAAGACTTAAGAATAATTGATGCATTTGCATTATGGGATGACCACTGAGTTTTGACAGAACCATGGACAGCCAAAAGTAAAAACCAACCCTGTCTTGGAAGGATCACCTCCAGAATGTTCCTTAGAGACAAGGATGGCCAGAGTTCTCATGTATTTTGAACAAGTTATTAGGAGAGACCAGTCCCTGGAGAAAGACACCATGCTTGCTAAAGTAAAGACGCAATGAAAAGGCGGAGAGCTCTGACAAGATAGATTGACACAGTGGCTGCCGTAATGGTCTCTAATATAAGGCCATTGTGGGGGTGGTGCAGGACTCAGCGCTGCTTCATTCTGTTGCACACAGGATAGCTATGGTCCAAATTGATTTCAACATGCTATGGTCCAAACAACAACATGCTGCTTACATTTTATTCCATTTTTAAAATAACTCTAAAATTAGAAAGATAAAGCCATGTAGGGGTAGTTTTTTGTTGTGCCTTCTTTGCCTCACTCTAAATCATGTTTCTTCATGTAGTAATTGATCCCATTTACATTCATTTTATAAAGTCTATATTTGGCTTTAATTCTTTTGTGGTATCTTAAGCACTTTTAAGTGTTTACTTGCATTTTCTTGTTTTATCTTCTTTGATAAATATACTATATTTTCTTTGCAATAAAATATATTACTGAAGACTGTTAAAGGTTATGGAGAAAGTATGCATGGATCTCAGAACATTTTAATCGAAATAGAAAAATGTAATGACTTATTATAACATGTTTGAATGGGCTCTCATTGGAAGAGGAGAAGACATCAGTTTGACAAAAGTCCTTAAACAAGCATGATGAATTTGTGTGTTAATCAAAGTAGGAACAAATATCAATTTTATAGTGAAGATTGGGTGAAAGGCTGGTGAAACCACAGGTGCTTTTTTAAGAGTTTATGATGTCCTTAGGAAGCCAGCGAAAGTGCCCTGGTTGGTCACGGTTCTGCGTTGGGCTGTGATCTGCCTTATGGGAACTGGAGACTATGATGGGCTCTGAGGGAGGAAGACTGAACTTTTACTCCCATCAACAGTTCCAGTCTTGGAAAGCCCCAGGGGGATGCCTATGAGGAATGAGAAGGAACTCCATGGCAGCGAGTTTGGTATTTTGGAAGGAAATATGCAGTTTCTAAATGAATGATTTGTTTTAAGAAGTGATGCGATGATCCTGAAGATGAAGCAAATAGTGTATGCCAAACCATCCACAGCACAATAAAAGGAATAATTAATTTTGTTAGGGCCCTAATTGAAGAGGACTGACAATTAGCAGCAGTAAGAACAGCCAACACCATCACAAAATTCACTACCAAGTCCGTTCCAACTCAGAGCCAAACCTATAGGACAAAGCAGAACCATCCTGAAATTCGTTGTGACAACTTTTTGTGACAACCATATTGTGACAACATGGTCAATGAACACATGTGAGAACAAATGAAGGGCGGAGATATAAGTGGCAGGTCAGAGATCAATTAAAGCGGATTGATATGTTAGGGATCCTTTCAGATGTATTTTCTCATTGGGAGTAACCCTCTTGACTTTATGTTGTATGTTTTTCAGTAGTGGGGGAGGCAGTCGAGGGAGGGGCAAAGATAAACTGAGGTCAAGGAGCTCAAGAAAGGAGAGAATTTAACAAAAACATATTGGGGGACAACACTACTTGGTGTAACTGAACTAGAGGACAATATGCTATGTATATTAGCTCCCAATAAAGTGGCTTTGGAAAATTGACTAAATAAAAATATACTTGGAAACTAAACACACACACACACCAAAAAGTCCAGAAGGTGAAATGTGGCCTTATGTGCCCAATCTGAAGACAAAGCACAATTGAAGCAATGTCTTGTAAGAGGCCGCTGCGGTCTAGTTAAAACAAGAGTGGACTGGTCCAGAGGAAAAGTCATGAAAAGAGTGTTTGGGCATGCACAAAGTCTCTTGCTTCTTGACTTACTTCAGGGCTAAAGAACAACAGTGTCTTCTTTTGATGAGATGGTTTTGAGGAGTCCTGGCGGTGAAGTGGTTGCAAGAACTGTAGTCACCGTGGCCAGCACTTCAAATCCACTAGCCACTCCTTGGGAGAAAGACAGCACTTTCTACTCCTATAAACGCAGTCCACAATCCACATGGCTTCTCGCTGAGTTGGCATGGACTCAGCGCATGACAACAAGTTTGGGGAGTCAGAGATTTAGCAGAAAAACACCCAGGGAATCTTCACTAGCGACCTTCTCTACAGCAACAATGCTCCTGTGCATTCCTGGCCTCGTGGGAGAGTTTGGATGGGAAATAAGTCAACACTTACTTTCTTGTACTGATTTGGCTTCTCACTTACTCCTAACAGTCCTGTAGGTTAAGAAACTGTTTCATAGGGCTTCCAGAACTGATCTTTAAGAAAGATGCTGTCCTATGATCCTTCGGTGGAGTGAGTGGTGGATTCAACCACGAATCTTTCAGTGAGTAGCCAGCACTTCCATTGCACCAACAATGCCTCGGTGTTAAACGAGACGGGGGTGGGGGTGGGGGGG